>PVJH01026079.1:0-31134 GCA_004026705.1 Nesogale talazaci | reverse complement strand
TATTAAGCATATTTGTACACATGTTGCCACATTCATCTACATTATCTATTTGAACCCCTCCAGCATAAGCTCATCTTCCCCTCTTTCTTATAGTTCTTTATTTAATTCCAACTCCCCATATTTTCCCTTCCCCTTTCATCTCCCCCATGAACTTCCAGTAATTTACAAATTGTTATTACCTCTTCATATCTTACACTGTCCAATGTGTCACTTCACTCACCCACCTCCCATTGTTCACACGCCATAAAGGAGGTCACATGTAGATCTGAGAAATGTGTTCCCCCTTTCTACTCCACCATCCCTCCACCATCCCAGTGTCACCATACCCCACTAGTCTCAAGGGATTACCTATCCCAAATTTCCACATTTTTGACTCCAATGTGCATCCCCCAGTTTTGTGCCATATTTAGATGACATTTTTAATCAAGAACCCTACCCCCACCTCCCACCCCCGGTCAATGGTGTCCCACTTAAAATCTGGTCACTTTAGCTATGGGCCACCCCCATACTGCTTCCAAACACCTCTTCCATTAAATCCCTAAAACAATGTCCAGAAACAAATACTGCTCACCTCTTATATGGATACCACTCTGGTCCCAATAGCCATCAATGCTGTGATGTTCAAACTATGTAAGGGTACTGTAGTGATTTTAGAGAGAAAGACCTAAAGCACTCCTGTGAACAGATATTAAATTATCTGGAAATTACATCTATTTAATGTTCAGAATAATAAGCTGATCAAGGGAACAACATATGCCCCTTTAGAGATATGAATGAGCAGATATATTTCAGTAAAGTAAATGTAATCTCTGTAGCTCTATATTTTGGTAAATTAGATGTCTTCTCTAAGGGTTGCTTCCTTAGTTCAAGACAGAAACCATGAGGTAACATTAGGGAGTAAGGAAGAGGGAGGGCATTTCTCTGTCCAATGTGATGAAATGCGTCTGTATAATTAGGATATACCCACATAAAGGGGGGAGGGGCTATTTAATGAGATAGAGGACACCGGGCAACAGAACATTTTCAAGTTCAAACTGACTGTTCATTTGGTTCAATATTCAAAGATATGTTAAATGGAAACCTATACATGTTTAATTGGCAGATGAAGAAATAGAAACTTTCCATTATACCTTTTCTGTCTTCAGAATATATATTAAGCAAAGCACCCAAGAATACAAGCAAACAAATACAGCATAGATTTGAGTATAGTCAATAAGTCCATGAAAAATTAATAGATTAACAGAGGTGATAAACATATCTCACAATTCTCAAGGGATCATGAAGACATTACTTTCTCCATTATCTGTGAAGAATCTACTTGTCCAAACTTACACTATTCTTTTTCTGGAGATTATTTATAAACCAATATGACTTTAGAATTAAATTATTGAAAATTTGTCCTACATATTTCATGAAAACAATAGCCTGACAGGCCCCCAAACTCCAGCGGTATATTCACTGTGTAGCTGTATTATCTGTCAAGTAGACATTTATACACTTAAAAAATAGAATAGAATCTTGTTTTCTCTTTTCCAGAAAAATGTTACAAGGAATTAACTTCTTAGATTTTATGTCTTTGTAGAGGAAGGAATTTCAAAAACAGCTGGCTGCATCTAGTGATCTGGATGCATTAGGGATTTTCTATGTATCCTGAAATAATCACTATAGTTTTGCCATCTTTGCTTATGAAGTATTTGAAAGTATTAAAATGAAGAAAATGACATCCTTAATTTCTAAACACTCCAGTAAAGAAATGAAGACCCCTCATGATTATGTACTAAACCAAATAAACCAAATTAATTGTCAGTAAGATGATGGCAACTGTCAGTCCAGGTAGACTAGAAAAACAGATCCAAGGAGACTCATGTGTATATAAAAGAGTCTTACAAACAAAAGCCACTGAATATTGAGACTACTGAGAAAACATCCCTCCCTAGTCTTGATCAAGTCTATAAGTCTGATATTAGCCCATATGTCCAATACCAGTTTATAAAGTCCTTTTCAGACTCACAAAACACATGCAATGACACCAAATGCAGGAAGATCACAGGCCAGTGGGAGGGAAGTCTTGCGAATCCACTGAAATTGCAAGCATCACAGAGCTGACAGGGGTCTCCCTGTGGCTTCTCTAGCTCCGTGGGCTGCATCAGGATAGGTTCATGAGGCATCTTCTCAGGGATGTCTCACAGGAAGTGAGCAGAAAGCGAGCAAGTGAGTGCCTCCTGTCCCCAGGGACGATATGAGAATTCCCAGAATCTTCAGGGGAAGGTCCTACCCACACAGAGGCCTCATTGGCTGAACACAGATTGACAGGCTAGACTTCACCCCTTCACTTGTAATCCTCTCAAATTGACAACAGATTATATAACTATCACACCAATATATAGTAAGCCTATAGGGCAAGGTAGAAGTGCCCTGTGAGATGCCCCGACTGCAGCTCTTTACAGGAGTAGAAAAATCCATCATTCTTCCTCCAAGGAATTGAGGGCTTTGGACTGCTGACTGTGTGACTCTCATACCAATGCTAACCACTAGGCCACCAAGGCTCAACAATAATCCATACTAGATAATATTAGATTTGTATGAGGAAAATTGCTGGTGAAATTTATTGTCTAATCAACATTTCTTCCATAGACACTTAAAATGAATGACTTTTGAAAAAGAACTGGCTCATATTATTTTCTACACACCGGCCTCACAGGTAAATACTGAGGCTTCCCAAATCCTCTTCAATGAAATTCCATATTGATGGTCGCTGGTCAATTTGTTTTTATCAGAATTACTGCTGGCATCTTTCTGTGAGTCATCTTCTATAGTAGATAGTGGTACAGATCCTTTATTTTCATTTTTTCCATCTTCTAGCATTTCCTGTCCTCATAACTTCTGATTCCATCACTTTCTACTTTCAAGTTAAAACAAATGGAGTCTGTCTTTACATGGGAGTGATTTACAGCAATTGCTGAAATTGTCAAATGGGACGGAGAATCAATAGTGTGCATGTAGCCATGAGGTCAGAAGTGGTCAGATCACTCTCTCACACCTTTCCTTGTCAGATATATCCATTGCAACTCAGCAACCCCCTAAAACAAAGTCATTCCTGTATTCCTCCTTACAGAAATGTGACTGGGAATATCAGAAACTTCCCTGGACATTGGAAGGTTGCAAAAAGCCCTCTTCCTGTCTAGATGTTGACAATCTTTTTTTTTTTTTTAAACTAGAGCATAGCTGACAATCTTGAAGTCCATAGGAAAATAAGAAAGTAGCATATTGATTTAGGGCTAGCTCATTTTCCCTGTACTGTTGTGGATAAGGAAATTAATGAATGTCCTAAATCATACAGTTATCATTCATCTTTTTGAGAGAAATAACCCAGTCAGAGCTGAACATGTAAATACAAACCAGAAAAGAACCTCCCTGTTACCTTTGTCTTGGTTATCATGTGATATTTCACAAGAAATTGGAGGGTTCCCAAAAATTGGTGAGGTGACTCAGATACATAGCCATGCTGTGTCAATGTCTATTTGTGACTTGCCAGTTAAGAGTGGCCAAAAAGAAAGAAAAACCTGGAGAATTTTATCAGTAAGACTTGCTTGAAAAGGATTCCATGGTGAGGTGGTACACTCACTTGTCAACATGGAAATGGAGACAGTGTAATTTATATCGGATTATCTGCTTGGCTACGGTCCATATTCCTGGGGCCCACATTTATCATTTCAGTTCTACTTTCTAGGGATGATATTCTGACTTCCGGTTAGAAACAGTTATTTATCTATTTTATCTCATGATTTCTATAGACCTTAATCATTTTCATCGATGCTCCTTATCTAAAATATATTAAGCACTACCTCTGTCTGAAATGTAAAGGTCAGTGGGATTACTCACTAACTTGGAATTTGGGATGCCATTACCCATTAGCACAAATAGTATAAATACCCTTTAGATTTTATGACTAATGACAAAAATGTATACACTTCATAATACAACAGAATTATAGATCTAGAGGTAACATTGTCAATTTAAGAGGTAAAATTGTCAATTATAATATTTCCCCCATGGTTATAAGACTTTCCTGAGCATCTGTGCAACTATCTTTTTATAACTTAATTCAAAAAAATCATTCAACCAGTGCATAATAATTGCCTTATGCTAAGTATTTAATAGTGTCAAAGGCTGTTCCTCAAACCATACATTTCAGAACAGGTGACAAAATGTTAGGCAAAAAACTAGATAAAACTAATATAATATTATGACTTTTCATTCTTCTTCATCGCATGCATAACCAAGGGCAAAGCATACAACAGAGAGATAAGCATAAGAGCTTTTATATCAATTTTTGAGAGTTGCAATATTGGTAGAAATCAAACTAAGTAGCTTTGGTTGTAAGGCATGGGAGATACCTATGTAGCCAAAAGTTTGCATGGGAATGTGAGATGATACCCAAGATTTTGACTTGGGTACCTGATGTAGGGTGGACTAGGAAGAGAGTTTATGCCCCAACTCAGCCTAAGACAAACAATCCTGTGGTCAGAGTAGCCATTTAAAGACAACCTTTCTTCAGTGTGATATAGGTTTTCTTAAAGTTCCATTAGCAGTTCCGTTAACCCATGTGGTCAAGTAGTAAATGATGGCAGAATTTATTCTGATAGAACTCACAGCTATTATCAGGTTGAGATCCCTGCATTAGTTTTAATACATTATTTCTCTGTAGCATAAGACTAAGCAGAGACTTGTCATGCTCTTCATCTGTCTAGGGCATTTAAACATTGAACTGCCCAAAGCCATGGACCATCCAAGCATTAAGTTGCCTAAGTTCCAGCTCTTGAAGCTAGAGGCAGCTTTTCTTCCTCATAGTAATAACCGATGGAAGGATGATTTCACTTATCTGACCCCTGTAATAATACACAATGAAATAAATATTTCACAGTCATGTGCATCGTTTTCCCTTATAATGCATTGCAGGTAGCCAACATGAACATGTGGCATTTCACACTAAATCATAATAACGTATGTATTCACAAGTTTCCAAAAAGAGGGCTCACAATCCTCTTTAGGTACAGACTTGCATTTATCTCTTTAGTATTTTTGGCAAGAGTATCTGTCTTGAGAAATAAACAGCATTTCAGTTCATCATGCTCATTTGTACACTGATTCCCCCAGTTAGAGCCTGTGTTTTACAGGTGACATTCCATTGAACTTCCATAATTTCAGCTAGTTTAATAATCCATATGCCTTTCTCAGTTTCATTTTTTTGTGCTATTCTTTTGGCAATATGGCAATATGACATTCAGCCCTTTGCAAATTTGACATATGACTTGCTCAAGCACAATTCTTTCATTTCCTGATACATTTCACCTGCCCAACTGTCATTCCAATTCTTGTAGCTCCTTGGGATATATTTATTCTGTTCATTTTCACATTTTCTCCCTTTTGTTAAGTATTTTGTCAGTTAGAGAAACTATTCACTGAATTTGTTTATTAGATGCAGTCTACTTTGACAAGCATTTGTTCTTATCACACTTATCCTTTTATTAATGTTGCTCCCTCATTACATGGGTTATCATTCATATTTCCTTGACAGTTTCTCAAAAAAAAAACATTTTCCTGCATTTATTATCGCTAATTCTATTCTTGCCAATGTAGATTAGTCCATAAGACATTCAAAGAGAAAATTATTTTTGTTAATAATAGTAATAGTGAGATGATTTTCTGGAATTCTTCTTAAGAGAACAAGAAAGTACTCACCGGAGTTTCAAATAAACAATCATGTAGCTTTGAAGAAAAGATTCCATCTGAACAATAAAGACACTTTCCATGGTATGAGTCCATTTAAAGCACTTACAGTTATTGTCTTTCCACAGAAAAAAATAGCAACAATGACAGAAACATATATATTTTTAGCTGCCTGATATTGCTGCGCCTAGGGGTAGGAATGTTTTCAATCTGGCAAGGAATCCATGACAGGTGAGGAGTGAGTCATCTATGTTCACAGAAATGTCCCCTTCATCCTCTGCACTGGATACTGTCACATTGAAATATGCAAACCATCTACTTTGATCTCAAATAATTCAGGAGGGGGGAAGATGGAGTTCAATCATTTGTGTGTGGTTATATTTATCAGCCCATGTTTACAGTATCTTGTTTACAGATAGTGTCTTGCTATTATTGAGGCCAAATTGTTGAGTGAGTGAATCATGGTGATCAGGTCAGAGTTCATCATTCTTTTTAGGATCTGCAAGGCACACATTAATGGATTCTATTGCTGCAATGTCAACCCAGTGCAAAGACCATCATCTTCTATGGGCTGCTTCAGCCTTCATGAAGGCATGGGATAGTATAATGAAAGAGAACTTCTGTGTCCACAATGGTATTGCAATTTTTTGATGAAATAAAGACAATAGTGAACTTAGATTGAGAAGGTTGAGCGTGAATCTCTGCCTCAAAATGTAGTAACTATTCCATTTGAGATAATATATACAGTTTTAGAATGATCGTTTGCCCAAATCAATAAAAAATACTTATTCTTTCTGCCACAAGGATTTTTGAAAATATCACAAAGACATGCAAATTTTATGAGAAAAGTTCCCAGATGACTATGTGTATATTTATTCTATTAAAAACCATTAAAACTCTAAATTTCAGAGTAAACAGGCAAAACTCAGAAGGGATGAAGAGACCATGTGGTGAAAGCAGGTTATGTAGGTAGTCAGATAGTTATCTACGTAGTCAAGTAATCAGGAACTGGCATTTGCACAGGGTCACTGTAATTCCTCAAAGGAGGTGAATATCTAAAGCCAGGGGTCTCTGTTCAACTATATATTTGCCTTTGCTTTCACTTGAATATGACTTTGTAAGAACAATCCCTCAAGGGCACAGAACTCAGGACACCCAAAGTCAAGTGGCTTGGGTAGGTTACATCAACTCCACGAATTCAGAATTCCAGATTCCAAAACTGTGAAAACTGTATTCATACTTCACTTATTCACTTCACAAGTTTGATAGATAGCAAATTATTCTTACTATGCTTACTTAATCCATTTCAAACACTAGTCTTGGTTTTCCTAAACTCCTTAGAACCAGGAATCATTGGTAAAATAGAAATGAAGAATTGCTAATACCTTTTATATACTTACAAAACACATGTACTTAATTATTATTCATATTTTCTATTTTAAAATAGACAATTACCAGTACCATCCACTTACTGACACCTTGTCCTCCCTCCCTCCTTAATTCATATTGAACAATATAGTTGAATTCTGGAATTAGACTTAGAGGAGTACATTCTTTTATGAATACCTAAACATGTATACCTAAACATGAATGAACAAGTACTTTTTGATGTATTCCAAACCTTGATGAGAGAAAACTTCAGTATACTGAATAAAATTCTTGGCTTTGAGTAGGTGTGTTCTTAGGCACTGTGAAGTCCATTCTGACAAATATGGACCCTGTAGCCCTATATGTGATCGAACAAACCATTGCCCATCCTGCCCATTGTTGCAGTCATAATATCAGTGCATCTCTCTGAGGGTTGTCTCTCTCTCTCTCTCTCTCTCTCTCTCTCTCTCTCTCTCTCACACACACACACACACACACACACACACACAAACACACGGGGTGGGGGGAGAGTGATTGATTGATTGATATCAAGAAAGTGGCTCACATACTTTTAGAAGTGAATTCAATTTCTTTAGTCAGATGTTAATTTGAAACCTTCTCCTGGCCTACATGCCATTAGGGGATTGATGAACTAGGAACAGAGAAAAAAAATCAGGAAGATGATCCAGGAAGCTGGAAGACCACAGGCTAGTAGATGCAGGAGCTGATGAATGCAAGGCAGGAGATCAGACTTGTATCTGCTGCATGACCTTTGATTTCTTGACAGCTACTTCCAATCATGGGTTATGAATCCAAGCAAGATGAACACTTAAGAGCTTTGATCTTATCTTCCTTTATCATTTTTTCTATTGGCCCAATTTGAGGGTTTTATTTTCTTTACAGTAAATTATGGTAAGGCCTAAAGTATGGTCTAGTTTGTTTTTTTTTATACTTTTTTGTTTTGGTTTGTTTTTGTGTGTGTGGCACCACTGCCCTAGTGGTAGTAGGAAGCCCAACCTTGCTCCTGGAGAGCTGCTGCTGGATTTGAACCATCAACCCTGTGGGCTGCTGTCACACAACCACTAAGCCGCCAGCGCTCAGACTGGTCTAATTTTTTTAACTTCTTTTTTCATATTCTTTTTGCTAGTCACTGCAAGGTTGGATGTTAATAACCACTCATCCGGAGGAAGAGGATGCACTACCCAGTCAGAAAGAACATGGGAACACATCCACAAACTGTTCTAAGTATTACAAGTGAATGTAATGCTCCCAATAACTTCAGTGAAAAGGAAATGGAAGTCATATATATGAGTATAAAAACAACTGTAGCTCTACCTATTGGCATAAAGCACTTAAAGCTTTACAACACAGTATGTCTGAGTGGAAATCCAGAGAAAAACATTTCAGACTCAGCTTTCAAGTATATCCAAATGAAGTCTTACAATAGATAATGAAGAGAGCAGTTCAATTGCTCTGGTGAAGTCAGAAGTTCTCTGGTTCCATCCTCCATTAGCCCTTAACCCACAAGGAATATGAAATAGTGAGAAATTCCTGATTTTTACTTGCTTTTCAGAGGAATCTTCAACTCCCCCAAAGCCAAATCTTTTGAGTTTCTCACAGTAGAAAAAATAACAAACAACTTTGTAAAATATATTGACTTCTACTTTTACCCCAAGTTTCATTGACACAAAATTTACTAATCATACAATAGAATGGTTTGATCATTCAATCATATGGAGGGGGAATTTTACAAACACCACCACATTCATTCCAGAGCATGCTCTTCCCCATGGCTGAATCAGCCCTCAAATGGCTTGTTGACATCATTTTCTTCTTCTCTCCCCTACTGCTCGACATCACACCTTCCCCCAACCCCTGCTAGACTTCCTTTCCTTATATTCCTGGGTATCATTTACTGAAAACAGACAAACAAGGAAACAGTTCAGGAGGGTATCCCCTCAATGGCAATACACCTCAGAGACACATCTTAATATACACAAGCATAAAAAATATAGCAGAATAACCTTCACAGGATTGCCAGAATGGAACATATTTTAATATGGCATACAGAGCCTTGAGGTATCTTGTTTGTTCTCCGACCCAAAGTACACCACTCCTGGTACAACTATCTTTTGCTTCCTCAGACACCATGTATTTTCTGGTTTAAGTGCTCAGACTACAGGTGTGTCTGAAGTGCCATCCAGTTCACCCAGTGGGGTTCTTGCATAGGGTCTGGAGCATATAGAGGATACCATGTGTCCCAAGATGTAGGACTCAGTGTCCGGGTCTTCTACAGTACCCAGCCTGGGTTACCAGGAAACTCCCAGATGCCACCCAACCACTGCACACCATTAGAGTCTTCCCATCCTCTCTTCCCAAGAGCATCCTCAGTCTCTCTTATCCCCACCTAGAGGGCAGCTCTCCCTCCCTTCTCCTCAAAAAACACCTGTGTTCCTCCCACACTTGTCTATATCCCAATCCCCACTTATGTACTGCCCTTTTCATCAGTAAGTCTCATACCTCTGACAGAGGTGGCTCCCCTTCTTGGGAACTTTAACCCAGATCCACCACAGATCCACTCAACAGAGAGCATCCCCACTGTCGCCTATCCATTTGACCCCAGCTGTCATGAGGTGTGCTCTGGCCAAGAGACCTGCATTATACTACCTGGACTGGAGAGTGTGTGCTTCATTGGCACTGGTCCAGCTCTTCACCAGTCAGAAGATTGGATTCCAAAAAAACTTTAGCTTGTGCCCTTTCTGCTGTTTGTTCTTACTGCAGTGGACTCATACAGTAATAGTCCTTTTGTGTTTAATTAACTCCACTCAGAGTTATATCTTCCAGATCCCTTCCAGATGAGTTGAGCGGTTTCATTTTTTCATCACTGTTTTTAGGGTTGTGTAGTATTTCACTGTATGTATGTACAAGAGTTTTTAAATCCATGCTTCTATTGATGGGGATAGAGGCTGTTTCCAGGTTCTTGCTATTGTGAACTGTGCTACGATGGCATAGAGGAGCAAATGTCTGCTGGTGATCTGTTTCCAATTTCTTTTGGTTATATGCCCAATAATGGTATTGCTGGATCATAGGGTAGTTCAATAGTCACCTGTTTTAGGTATCTCCATATCACCTTCCACAGTTTTTGTATGTACTTATAAATTCTGCAACAGTGGATATGCATTTCTATCTTGCCAAACCCTCGCCAACATTTGTTGCTCTTACTTTTTAAAAAGTGGGCTGCAGTTTTGGGTATCTCATTGTTGTCATTATTTTCATTTCCCAGATGACTAATGGCTGCGGGCATTTCCTTGTGTGTTTTACATGAACTTCTTTTACAATAATTTGAGAAGTTTTATATATACATATATTGATTGATATGACCTATCATGAACCATTCTTCAAAATTGAGGAAGCATTAAGAAATCTACAATAAAACTTACAAATTTAAAAAAGAAATCTACAAAACATTAAATATTTACAGGACCTTAACCAAATAAAACTTTCTGCTTGGGACCTTGGACGGTCCTTAAAAAAAGATACGCAGCTGACCAAAAGACCAACTACTGGAAACCACCGCCATTTCTTGGGAAGGATGAGACTTGTGTTCCAGTGAAGACTTACAGCTTTTGCCACCCATGGGGACAGTTCTAGTCTAGCTTGCAGGATTGCTATGAGTGGGAATGTACTCTGCAATGGTGAGTTTGTTTCTATCTTTCATCCATGGAATTTGCTTGCACTAAAGGAAACCAATAATAGTAACAGAAATAATATCTATATTGATGATGGAATTAGGATTTTCCATTTGTGTGCATGTGTGTGTGTTATTGTCAGTACTGACAGGCATTTCAGCTTTGGTCAACATATTTAGACCAAGAAAACTATTAAAATATTTCATAACTGAAGGGTGAAAAAAAACAGTGTTTTTAGAGATGCCTGTTCTATCATATCTTGCTTAGTCACATTTTACTGCATTTTTGTGGTGCTGAGATTTTTGAGCTAGATGTGTGCTTGTTTTAATACACCATTTTTAGAGCAGTTTTAGGATTTGTTTTAGAGAAAAAAATGTGTGGAAAAAAAGAACAGACTCTGTTGATCTCCTCTGGGCACACTGTCTCTCTTATTCACATCCTGACTAGCATGATTACGTTTGTGCCATTGATGAACCTGTCTTGATGCAGCTGACGTTCCTTCAGGGTGCTGGCTATATTCTACAAAGTCTCTACAAATGCTGAACTAGCAATTACAGAGCAATCCTATCCTAAGGAAGGAATTCATATATAAGTTCCTGTAAACTTGACCACAATGTTCCATGAAGTAATCACTATCTACCCTTGTTTCATCTTTCTGTTAAATACACTATATTTCATGTACAGTTGTAAATCATTTAGTTGATGCAGTATTTCTTTATAATAAGCACTGAGAGGAGTTTAACATTTCCTGAGCATAAGTATGCAGACTGTGGCAGTCATATGCTTATATTAATTTCATGATTGAGATGTAGGGGTAGAGGCTAGCCTGTTAATCTGGAGATAGCCATTAAGTAGCAAATGAGGCCTCCATGTGGGCATGGTTTTCTCCTGAGACTTCTGGGAAATCTCACGATATTTGCATCATGAAAATGAGAAGCAATCTCCCCGCTTGTTGGGAATTAGTCTCAGAGACGATGAATCATGGACGAGACAAGATGGCAGCATCTGAGAAGCTGGAGGAGCCGGCGGAGAGACCACATGGCTTTCCCCTGATGGAGTCAGACCTCTGAAGCTGGAGAGGCTATGTGGGGACCCCTGCCAGCAGTGATTTGCTTCTGCCACCACTGCATGCTGTTGATGAATCCTGAGCCCTGGAAGTAAGGAGCCATGGGGAGACCCCTGCCAGCACTGGGATTCTGCACCCACTGACCTGTGACTTCATGAGTCAGAAGGAGAAATTATAGACTAGTATCAGGGATTTGGGCTAATATCAGACTTATGACTTTGAACTGGACTGAGTTGGGATGCTTTCTACGTGTTCCATTCCTCTTGTATATAAACCATTCCCTTATATCCATATGCATGTCTATAATTTTTCCCCTAGTCTATCTGTACTAACACAGAGACCATAAATATCTTTGGATTTGGGTCTTGCAATGATATTGACTTAAAATCAAACAAGCAGTCATCATAATACAAATCCACAGATTTCCTACCTTTCTGTATTTTCCATGGCTTCATTCTGCACTGTGCACACAGTTTTAACACCTCGAGAGACTTCCTGTACAACTCAGTGAATTTCCTCTACTGCTTTCTGGATTTGCCAGTGTGGATGCATAAACTATGGATGTTATATGTGAATTTCATATCAAGAAAACTACTAGGGGGAGAAAACAAAAAAGGGGAAGAAAGCAGAGTTGATTGAAGACAACCATGGGTGAAGGAGGAAGAGTTTTTGCTTAGGGAACATTAAGTTTATGTTAACGGTCGGAGGATAATTTGGAAAAGGTTATCAATAATGATTGCACAATACTAAGAGTATAATCAATGGCACTGAATTATATATGTAGAAGTTGTTGAATTGGAGAATGTTTAATTGTGTATTTTTCACCGCAATGAAAAAAAAATCATTACACCAATAACAATGATTCCAAGGAAGAAGAAAATGTTCTAAAATTGATTGTGGTAATGATTGTACAACTCTTCCTGGTAAGATTGAACTATTGAATTGTTTAATAAGCAGAGGAAGTGTCAATAAGACTGCAAAAAACAAACAAACATTGAACTCATTGCTGACATTTCTATAACTTGGGCCAGATTAGGGCTTAACTAACATGTATTTGCTTCCTAATGATATCACAAAGCATTTTTGCATTTGGCAATGCTAGACAGACTTCACTTATGCTGGAGCCAATTTTAAGTAGTAAGTCACCAATAAAAGCATAAAAGTACAAATGGAGTATGAAAACAATTCCTTATAATATGAGAGTTAAAATAAGAAGACAGAGCATCCATTTTTCTCAGCTGATGACCTAGACTGGGTTCACTAGAGAAAAAAATCCAGTGTTTACACATATGCACATAGAGGATTTTATATTAAGAACATGACTCCACACAATTGTAGAAGCAAACAGTTCATATCCAGACAGGTTTAAAGTGCACATTGGCTAGAAGCATCTCCTGATGTGCAATCATCGGGGCTGATAGACTTGAGGTTGGTAGGACATGAATCCAAGTATGGCAGGTCGGATGGCAAGTGACTGATAACTGTCAGGATCTACAAACAATATAATTGGCCATTGGCAATATGAAACCCCAAAGAACAGGGTGTCACTAAGCTAGATGCAGGATCCAGACCAGGAAGAAGCAAACAAGTTTTCCAACAGCAACCACTTATCTGGGAAGCAGGCTATTTCCCTGCAGAAACTTTCTTTCCATTCATTGCATCAGGAGTGTGACCTGAGTAAAGGTGTGGAAACTCACCCTCTTCTTACAGCTGACTGGCTGTGATTACATCATGTTAGGTCAGGTCATGGGGGAATGACTGGGTACTAAGTACCTGCCACATTACTGAGAATTCTAGCCTGCCAAGTTGGCACAAAACCTAATTACCACAGATGGAGATGCAAAAACTGTGTGACTGAAATTTTTCATAGTTCTGCATGTGTTCCTGAATTATTGGGAAAGTACTATGAACATTGATTTTAGTTGTACAAATAAATTTTGTTGAGGATATAATTCAGAATAAGACTGAATTTTATGTGATTATTAATATGGTGATCATGTGCTTATGTCAATTTCATGATTGAGATGTAGGGGTGGAGTCTAGCCTGTTAATCTGGAGATAGCCATTGAGTAGCCAATGAGGCCTCCGTGCAGGCACGACTTTCTCCTGAGACTCCTGGGAAGTCTCACAGTATTTCCTTAATGGAGATGAGAGGCCATCTTCCCAGTTGTTGGGTATTAGTCTCCGAGACTACGAACTATGGATAGGACAAGATGACAGCATCCGAGGAGCTGCAGAAGCTGGAGGAGAAGCCACACAGCCTTGCCCTGATGGAGCCAGACCTCTGGAGCTAGAGAAGCTGTGTGGAGGTCCCTGCCAGTGCTGAGTTGCTTCCACCACTGGATGCTGTTGGTGGACCCTGAGTCCTGGAAGTGAAGAGCCATGGGGAGCCCCTGCCAGTGCTGGGATTCTGCACCCACTGGCCTGTGACTTTGTGAGTCAGAGGGAGACCTTGGAGACTGATGTTGGGCATGTGGGCTAGTATTGTGACTTTGGACTGGACTGAGTTGGGATGCTTTCTCAGTGTTCCATTCCTCTTGTATATAAACCTCACCCTTATATCCATATGTGTGTCTATGAATTTGTTTCTCTACTCTACCTGGACTAGCACAATTAATTAAAGTCCAAAGTTTATATTAGAGTTCACAGTTTGTGTTGAGCTAGTGAACCCCATCTTATGGGTTTTCCAAATACAGTAGTGTGTACACTACTTACAGAAATCTTACAGAAAAAAACTTACAGAAATCTTACAGAAAAAAACTCAGTACCCCCCAAGTTTCCTACACAATATTCTTCTATTATGCATCTTATTTCTTACCTAATGGTAACTATTGACATTTTCACTATCTCATTTGTGTTGTAGTGAGTTATGTGGTGGATTGTTAAACTTTAGGTCAGTAGTTTGTACCCAACAACTGCCCAATTGGAGACAGATGGAATTTTTACTATAGTTCTTCCAGAAGATTACATCATTTGAATCATACAGAATGTAACTTTTTTGAACTTATTTCTCACAGCACTATACAGTTAACAGCCTTTCATGGTTTTTTTTTTTTTGAAGCTGTCTGAGAGTTCATTTCTTTTTATAGCTTAGTAATTGCCTGGATCTACCACAGTTTATCCATCCACCTGTTGAGAGGATTTTTGCTGCTCTAAATTTGGGAGCGATTATGAATAAGACTGTTATAAACATTCATATACAGGATTTTGTGTGGCTAGCAGTTTATCTCATTGGGGTAAATGATTCATGAATTCCATGGATGATATGGTAAACCCATGCTTAATTTGATACTCACTGCTATTGAGAATAGGTTGACTCTTAGCTCCCCTTTAGGGCAGGGCAGAACGAATCCTGTGAATTTACAGTAAAAATCCCCATTTCCCCCCATGAAGCAGAAGACATTCTAAACTGCTGACCTTGTAGTTAACAGTCCAATGTGTAATCACCACACCACCACGACGCCCTGTAACTTTATAAGGAATTGACAAACCTTCCCACCAAAAGTGGTTGCAATTTGTTTTATTCTTCCTAGCAACAAGTTCTAGTTCTCCTAAGTCCTTGCCAGCACTTTATATTATCAGTGATTTTTTTGTTTCTATCTCTCTCTCTCTCTCTCTCTCTCTCTCTCTCTCTCTCTCTCTCTCGTCTCTCTCTTCTACCCCACCCCTTCCATGGTTGATTATTCTAAAATATTTCTGTCTTTCCTATTCCCTTATTTATTGAGTTATCTGTTGTTTGGCTAAAAATTGAATCTTGGGATGTTTGTCAGTGTTATGCCTGTGCTTTTACTATATATTTAAGAACAGAGAATGAAATATTCTGGGATGCTAGTTCTTAGGAAAATTTGTGAACTTTTTATACATTATACTAAATTAACTAAAAAGTTAACTTAAAAGTTAAGTTTGGTAGCTTTCAAGGCCAATATAAGTCAGTTCTTTAAAAGCTGAAACTTTATTTTGTTATTAAATTCAGTTTACTAATACCTGTTTTTAGAGAAACAACAGCATTGGTATTGGAGATCTTTATTTTGTCCCCTTTTGTTTCAGTCTATATTGATCTAACCAGAACAAATGCACACAATTTAACCAAAGGATTTGATTGTTGGTTTTATTAGCACATTCACATGGGCTGGCTGTCAAGTCATTTGAGAAATGAATTATTTTGCATTTGTCCTTCAGTAATGGGGTGAAGTGGTCCCTACATTTGAAAAATGCTAAAATGAGACAGAATGATAAATCTCCCTGCTTCTGGCCTCTTTTTCAGCAAGGTGCTACAGTTCAACCCACTCCCTAATTTCTTTGTGCTATGGTCCATTTGTAAGTATTAAATGGCTCTTATCATTTTCTATAATTAGGGTGCTACTTTCCAGCTAAAGAGATTTCTGAAGTGGCTAACATATGGACTAATTAATGTCTAATGGTTAAGCTTAACACAGATAAAGGACAAAAAGGTTTAAATTGTGTATTGTCAATTCAATTTACTCTCAATACCCTCTGCTTTGTAAGTTTAGGCAAAATTCAAAATCATTGCCATCAATTTTGACTCATGGTGACAATATAGGACTGGGTAGAACTGTCCTGATGGGTTTCCGAGATTACAACTCCTTAGAGAGTGGAAAGCCTGTCTTTCTCCCAAGTCTAATGGTTTTGAACTGCTAACCTTTCAGCAATCCATTCTAAGCACATGCCAGCAGGACTCCTCCATAAATGTAAGTTCTTGAAAATCATCCTTTCAGTATATATGTCCACAATACATACATGACTTAAGTCAGATGATTCTCCATATAGATCTATGTGTGTGCTTATAGAAGTTCCAAGGGAATAGTAATTACTCAAGCCAAAGCAATAACCTCCCCAAAACACTAAACAAGAAGTGCAACATTACATACTCTCAGTCTATTAAAATTATAACAAATCTTAGAAAGGTCATTTTCTGTATTCCAAGTAAGAAAGAACTGTCAATGTAGATGCTAAAGAAATGAAGTCATACTCTGATTCGCTTGATAAATTATACATACAAACCCATCTTTTTTGAGAATGATGAGGTACAAATGTACGAAAGCATTTGGCACAATGGATGCATGTGTGGATGGTGATAAGAGTTGTAAGAGCCCCCAATAAAATGATTGAATTTAAAAAAAAATCTTTTGAAAACAAAACAAAAAAAAACCCTCTTCTAAGTATTAAGGACATGAGCAATAGTCAATGATGATGGACATCAGCCAAAGAGTAGAGTGTGGTCTCCAGGTCATCACTGATAATTACATCCAAGAGAAAACCAACCAGTAATGTCAGAATGGAAGCAGGAAACCACAGCAATAATCTATATGCTCTGCAGGAGACATCAGGGTATCCTGCCTAAGGACTGTGTCCTTACACAAGGACACAGCACTGCTTGCCAAGGAGCTCCCTTTCCTTTTGCCCACTGCTACCCTATAGTTGATGCCTATGCACCCACACATTTCTGTGAGGGTACAAAGATTAAAATTAATGCTTCTTACTACAAAACAGTGATAGATGCAAGAACTTCTTTGCTACTTGAGAAGAATCAATGCATCCAGCAAAGCCAAGCCTCTGCAAGTAAACCTTAATAGAAGCAAAACAAAAAAACTAAAGTACACCCAGTCCATATTAAAGATGTATAGTCTTTTCCCCCAAGAAATTTTCTTGACTATAAAATTTTATATTTCAATGGGAAAAACTATTTTCATCCGAGAGACTTACACTTTAAAGACACAATAATATAACACAATAACTTTTATGAAGAACCTAGAGAGAAACACATTATCGACAGTGTCCCTCTAGGCACCCACTCACTGTCACAGAGTCAATTCCAACTCATGAAGACCCTATAGGATCAGGTGGAATAGTTTTTAGATGTTTACAAAAACGGTAAATCTGTATAGGAGTAGAAACCCTCATCTTTCACCTGAGGAGCAGCTCCTGGTTTTAAACTGCTGCCCTTAAGTTTGGCAGCACAATGCGTGGCCCGCTATGGCACCAGGATGTCTGATGCCCCTATACCTTTGATGACTATGCTTTTCAAAATTAACTTGATGTGTTAGACAGAGTTTTCTCGAGAAATAAAACCAGGACATACACATGTGCGTGTATACATACACATATATATGGATATTTATACATTAGGATACATATTTACAGCATGAAGAAATATAACAGCTAATTAGTCCACACAGCAGTACAGGGGACTCAGTTTAACTCACTTCCCTGGAACAGGTATAATGCTAGAAACCCTTCAATTCGCAAGGGCTGCTGGGTCCAAGGTCAAAGAAGCAGACAGCTGAGTCTTCCCTAGGCAGTCCAGCCACAGGTAGCAAACAGGAAGGGAGGCCACCAACAGTCAGTGGCTCAGAAGCTTAGTAAAGTGGACCAAGATGGAAAAATGAACTCAAGATGACGGGATTCTATAGTCTCAAAGCACAGGCGATGTGCACACCAGCATCATGGCAAAGCAGGTCTCAAAGGTACTTCCAGCTCTTGTGACATGATCCATAGGTTGACTGTTCCACAGATAATGTAGCTCATAACTTGAGGCAGAGAACCAGTGAAAGCAGTCACAGGCTGGTCTGATCACCAGAGAGCAAGAGCAAAAGGGGGAGGACTTGTAGCCATATTAATCCCACATGTCCCTATTGGCCAGATTGGCACAATAAACCTACCCATCACACCTAATAACTACGTGTGTGTATACCCGTAGCAATACTAGTTTTCTGATTTGTTTTCTTTTTATATGACCACTCACTAAAGGGATATGGAGAGTAGAACAGGTGGTGTTAAAGACCAGCCAAGAAGGGCAGGAAAGCCCACTTACTGACTGTGCCTTCTGTCCTTCAACAGACCCGGTTATTCTGGTCACCTACGTCCTGTGATCTCACCAGCTGCCTCCAACCCTACTGAAAGCATCTGCCTCTCTGAGGTCCTCTGCCTCTCTGAGAAGCCTGCAATACTCAGCACAAAGGAAATCAAGGTCACCAAGAACAAAGATTCCAAAATTAAACTCTTCCAATCCCTGATGAACAAACTTAAACGTGCGGGGATTGCTTCCTTTATTTAACATCTCCATCTTTGACATTCAATTCCACTTTTTTTAATCAGGCAGCTTTCTATTGCTTTTTCGGGTGAATTTAGAACTCTACACATGTCTTCCTATTGAGATTCCATATATACAACTTTGGGATTCAAATATACGCTCAGATTAATCGCTTCAGTTCCCTCATCTCTATGATTTCAAGGTTGAGACCTTTGGGCTTTGCTGGTGCTTCCTGCCTCTGTAACCATCCCATCCTCCTGTCCGCTTAAAAACCCTAGAAAAGTTCTATGTAAGCACAAAATTGTAATCCTTTCATTCTGCACAATTGGACTAGTTTAAGGCTACATAAAAAGAAGAAGAGATAGATATTCCTTATACTTTCTCTTCTTGGAATCATAAATTCTTTTTCTGTTCAGCATCCTCAGGCAGAGGAAGCACTAAGTGTGCCTCTGGCTCTTTGACTACTTCCTGTCCACCTGTCAGTGACCCAACACCCACGGGCCTACCAGTAGCTTCTCCTGCATGTCTGATCAATTTCAGAGTATAGATTATTAATGAACTTGTGTCATTTGACTTGGTTCTATTTTATTAATCTTTATTCCTTGTTTGACACCAGGAAATCGATGGTTGACTCTAATTCTTTTCTCTTTGTCGAGTCCAGGAATATTCCTTAAAAACTTTGTATGGAGGAGGTACCCACAAAATAAAGTTCACTTCCAGAGTCATTGACTCAATAGACTCTTAATCTCTTTCCAATAGTGCATTGCAGGGGTCTAAAATACTGTGTTTAAATATTAGCCAAAACTTTGGTACCCATATATCTAACCTGATCTTTGACAGAATAGACTAATGAGAAAAATCTAACTGTTACAGCAGATAAAACCCAAATCAACTGTGCTAAAACAATGGAGATGTGTGTCTTGCTCCTGTGGTGGTCTCAGGTAAGTGTTTGGCTTGCAACCTTCCCTGTGGGAATTCAAGAACTTGCACTCTGTTCATTCTTTGCCTCCTCATTGGGTAGGACCCTGAGGTCTTCTGTTGAAATGTCTGCATGCAGCAGACAAATGCAGGGGATTGGGCTTGGATAAAGAGTGTGGGAAGATTTTGTGAACCAGGACACTTCCCAAGTTGAATTTGCTAAACTGAACCAACCCGCTTCATGGAATCTTCAAACCTCGCCACGCGGTCCACTTGGGAGAAATAAGATCCAGCTTTGGTGAAATTCTGCTGTCATCATCACCAGGTGTATTCACCATGCCGCAGACCTTTGAGATTCTCTGCAGGTGTTGTTGGCACCTGCAGGGAGTCAAAGAAACTGAAAGAAGATTCCCCTCCAGACATAAGAACTATAAATATTCAGATTTTTTTTAATGTTTCATTATTCGTGTTCAGGTTCCATTCAAAACTCCCCAAAAAAATCATTGAATGATATTGGTTATTACCTTCTTCACAATGCATGAACATCTTCAGGGTTTCCATTCTGGATGCTAAGATTTAAACTTTTCATGCTTAAAGTGCAGGGGAAAAGTATAAAGAAGTTCATTGACTACCATTGTCATAAGATGAATTATAATCGAAATATTAAATGGACTTTCTCTGAAGAATATTCCCATGGTGAAGAAAGAAGAGTCACTGTGTCTCTCCACTCATTTTGTCCTGCTGGGATTGGCACTAAGGTCACCCTGATGCCTTCCATGCTTGAAGGGATCCCATCCACCCTCTCAGACACATCTGAGTCTCTGTCACCATCAGAAGCTAGCTCTAAAATGAAGATCCCAAGTTCCCAGAAACAACTTTCCCTCATTTCTTGTCTTCTTGGCCTGTTGTCAAGGTGAATCCAATTCGTGGTGACTTGAAGAAACACAGAGTCAGACAAGGCTTTGTGCTAGACTGGCTCCTGGAGTGTTAGTGTGCTTTCATCCATTGCTGTGATGATCATTGTGGTTTACAAATCTCGTCCTTAATAGTATAACTATCCCATCAGTTTTATATAGATTTCTACAATGATTCTATTTTGGTGCCGTCTTGCACTGTTTCTCTTGGGAACTGTGGTTCCCAAAGCACATTAAACCATATTCCATAGAAAAAGATAGAAGTTTAAAAGAACAAATTTGACAATCCTGTATCTTTTGATCTTTTTCTAGCACTTTTATGCTATTTGTTCTCAGTTGTCACTCATTTATTATTATAAGTAACCAATAACAAATATAAATTTTTTCATGTTGATTGTTTGATCTTGAAAAAATAGTTATTGGATAATATGGTGTGCCTCCTAGTCTACAATCTTTATGCAAGGACTGAGAACATGCGCTATGAGTCAGTATTGTCTGGGTGTGTGAGTACTGGGTGGGGTGGGGCTACTCTGTGTGTGTAGGTGTATGTGCTGGGGATGACAATGAAGTCAGAGGATCCCTGTAATCTGTGGATTAGTAGCTTCTTCTCTGAGAGGAGACTGACTTGAGTTTAAATTCTGTTACAAATTGTGTGATTTTAAAATAGGCATCCTGTGGGAACTGTTTGATGGAGCTCACGTCTGAGTTAAATGCGTTAGTACAAACAAAGCACATGTATTCGTGCCTGGGACATGGTGAGTCTTGAATAAAAGTTAACCAGTCCCACAAAGAAATCCAACAGAGCAGCAGACGCATCAAACACCAACATTATCATTTCTGAGGGAAGCCTACCTTGAAGCAGTGAGCCACGAAGACACTGCGATTTAAAAGAACCCCACTGCCATTGCGTCAATTCTGACTCAGAGCATTCATATAGGACATGGAAGAACTAGCCCATGTGAGTTTTTGAGAATGTATCTCTTGACTAGAAATAGAAAACCTCCTCTCCCTCCTGCAGACTGCCTGGTGGTTTAGCCCTCCTGCTCTTCTTTTATAAACTGTATTAATGTGAGGCAAAGTTATTTTGAGAACCTAGGCAGTTTAGCCAGTTTCTCTAAAACCCTCAAATTCTCTGGGTTTACACATCCTTAGATGACAGCCTAAAAGACCCAGAGAGGGCTAGTCAAATGAATTCTATTGCGAATAGAATTGTGTATCCCAGACTTTAAAACAAATCAAAACAATAACAAACTTCCAAAGAGTCACGGAAACTAGTTCAGAAATTTTATCATTCATAACCAAAGCTTCTCAATAATAAACATATCTAGAGAAGAAGGAATGATCCTGCAAAGATAAGACATTATGTAGAACACAATACATTTGTACCTTTATTTTTTATTATTATTTTTAAAGTGTTATTAGCACATAAAAATTAATTGTACAGTTATTTTCCCAAATCAATTTTAGAACACTTTTTGCTTAAATGACTTTTAAATTAATTTATTTAATTGCAATCATTTAGTGCTCCTTCCTGCCTCCTGCATACATTGTTTACTCCCCCAGCTCCCTCAACTTCTTTATCTCCCCCCAACCTAATCTTCCCTCTAAAATCTTGCATCGGTTCTTATCTCTATGCATGTCCTTCTGTCCTTCATGAACTGTGAAAAACCCAAAGGAAACAGGAGAAAACAGAAACAAAACAATCTTTTAAAGTTAAAATAATAATAGTATAAAGATAAAATACAAATAATGAGTAAATAATAAAAATAATAATAAATAATAAAAGACCTCAATCAGTATTTTAAAATCCAGGTAAGACATTTTTGTCATGAAACAAAATACTTGCAATAGAACAATTTCAGTTTGCGTCAAGAGCAAGATCAACTGACCAAGTATTAGTTCAATCTAGTATGATCACAATGGCAAATATCTCTATTTGATGGCATAACTGTTAGAGACCCTTGTCTATTACTAAAAGCTCAAATCTGACTAGGTCCCTTGCAGATGGGTTTTGGTCTCCCAGTGTCCTCTGTTGCTTTCTACAAATTAAGTGTTCACAATTAAGCTCTTATACTTTTCTCTTTGACACATATCAATTTCGTTACTGTCATCTTTGAATCACACAAGCTGGTGTGCTTCTTCCAGGTGAACTTAATTGACTCCTCCTTTAGTTGGATACTTGTTTGAATACAATCCTTTAAAACCCAGACACTATTCCAATTTATAGCCAGGCACCATTTTCTTCCTTCTCCCATAGCACTCTTATCTTCAGTCATCATTTTATGAAGGTGAATATCAAACAGGACCATGTTATTAGAATTAACTGTGTTAGAATTTGTAGGGAGTCTAGAATCCATCTGTTTGTCCCTGGGATATGAATGACTCAAGTTCATTTTGGCAGTCGTATTATTGCAAAATCAAAGGCCCATTTAAGACCAACAATACTACCACTAACAACTACAACAAACCAATCTGCAAGTAAACAAACAAATAAAAAAACTAATGGCAGGAGGACAAAACCCATAGAAACAAAAAAATAGTGAAACACTGTCAATCATAAGGCAATTGCATGGATAACATCATCAATTTTCCCAAGGACACAGCAATCCAGACACAGTGTTATGAGTCTCTGTAAGTGAAGTTCCACAATGAGCCACACAATCCAACAGATGTTTCTCTACACAGTTGCATCTCTCAGCTTCTACTGAGCTCTGTTTGTCCTAAGTATGGGGATTGGTGCCAGAGGAAAACTCCTGGATCAATTTTCCCAAAATCAAATCCCTTCCCAATAGATAAAAACCTGTCATGCCACTGTGAGTGGAGGATCAAGGTACTAAATATATGGTGATTCTGAATCCCATTCATTTTTTTAAATCATTTTATGGGGAGCTCATACAACTCTTTTCAGTCAATACATACATCTATTGTAGGCAGACCACATTTGTATATTTGTTCCCAACAATATTCTCTAAACTTCCTCCTTCTACTTGGGCCCTTGGTATCAGCTCCTCATACTTCCCCCACCTCCCCTTTTCCCCTCCCCTCATGAACACTTGATAATTTACAAATTATCATTATTTTGTCATATTGTACACTGCCTGATATGTTCCTTCACCCATTTCTCTGTTGTACTCTGGGAGGAGGTTATATGTAGATCTTGCAATAGGTTCCCCCTTTCTTCTCCACCTTCCCTCCACCCTTCCAGTATCACCACTCTCACCACTGGTTCTGAATTCCCCATGTTTCCAGATCCTATCCATACCAGTGTACATCCCCTGGTCTAGCAAGATTTGTAAGGTAGAATTGGGATCATGATAGTTGGGCTGGTGGGAGGAAGCATTTAAGAACTAGAGGAAAGTTGCATACTTCATTGTTGCTATACTGTACCTTGACTGACTCATCTCCTCCCCACAACCCTTCTGTAAGGGGATGTCACTTCATCTACCCATGGATTTTGGGTCCCCAACCTATACTTCCCCTCATTTATAATGATATAATTTTTAGATATTTGATACCTGATACCTTCGACACTTAGTGGTCACATAGACTGGTGTACTTCTTCCATGTGGACCGTGTTGCTTCTGAGTTAGATGGCTGCTTGTTTACTTTCAAGCATTTAAGACCCCAAATGCTATATCAGCTTTCTTCACCACATTTGCTTATGCACATATTTGTCATCACTGATCATATCAGGAAGATGGGCCCGCAATGTTATAATTTTTAGTTTTTGATGACTGATAACTGACCCCTTTGATCCCTCATGGTCATACATGCTTCTTCCATGATGAGTCCCTTTTTATTGGATAAATAACACCAAGATGGGAGTTCCTCCCAATGTTCAATGACTGCCATTTCCACAGCCCTGGGGCAGGCACTCTGCTTTCTTTCCCATGTGTGTACTTTAATCCTCAATCCAAGGGTTCAGTTACCTTCGAGGTAGGGCTCAGTTCATTCAACTAGGCCTCTATGTTAAGTCCTTCTAGTGCAGCCCTTAGATTATGCCATGCAGCCCACAATGTCAGCATCTAAGATCGTCATGGTGCTTAGTCTGTGGTGTGCTTCACTGAGGACTGGGTAGAAATGCATTCATAGTTTCTACAGAGGAACAGAAAATCTGGTCCATTGTCCTGTCCCCCTAGATTTTCAACAGCCATTGCTTAACATTCCTTCTTGATGTGAGTTTAATTCTTCCCAATTACCCACCATACTCATCACAGAACTATCAGTTCTCCTACTAAATATAGATGTTCCTCTCCCTTGGTCTTGGCTTGAATTTCTGTCAAGGTTCTCCTTCCATTCATTGGGGGTGGGGGTTGGGGGATGGCAATTGTTTTGTCCCAGGATTGTCTCAATGTCATACAGCCTCCAGTGGATGGTTTTCTCCCATTTGCCCCCTCTTGAAGACGTGACCACAGACAATGTGAGGTCTCCTCCTTCAAGGTGGCTCTTGTGATGTGCATAAAAGAAAGGTGATTGACTGAGCCCCAGTGATGTAGTGGTTGTGTGTGGAACTGCAGCTCACTGGGTTGGTGGTTCAAATCCAGCAGCAGCTCTCCAGGAGCAAGGCTAGGCCTCTTATTCCCACCAAAGGGCAGTGATGCCCCCCAAAAAAGCAAACAAAAAGAAAGGTGATATATAGTTCATGATCAGTAGATAGACTTCTCCCCTTTTTTTTCAGGAATTTGTCCAAGATATTTGTTTAATTGAGATTTCTTAGAGTAGTGGACTCTTACAATACTTGTCTTTTTGTGATTGACTTTCTTCACTCAACCTTGCACTTTTTAAATGCAAAACCTACATTTTTTAAAACAGCAAAATTTCATAAACATAATAAAATTAAGTTTGATTTTCATTGCTTTTATTTTTCAACCTGTGATTTACTCTAGTTAAGTAATTATTTCTATCAAAATTACACATGATTTATGAATTCAAAATAACTTTTTAGGATCCTCAAAATATGTGGGTAGAACAATATTGATGAACGGGCCCCATAAGAAGAATAATGATAGGAATATTTCAAACCTATCAGAGATAATAAGCTCATGAAAACATGACAGCAATCTAGCAGGAAGGGCAAACAACCCACTTCCAACTATGAGTAGAATTAAAGTAGACTGAGAAAATGGTCATGATTTGGAGAGTATACAGCATATGTCAAATTTATAATCATCAAATGTTAAAACAAAATGATTTCTAAGGTTCAAGTCCTTTCCCTGAACTATTACCAGCAAGAAATTCTGACTCTTGGTGATGCTAATTGACAGAGAGTAGGTCTTACTTATGGGCCCCTGTGGGAATAGCAGGTTACATATTGAGCTGCTAACTATAGAATCAGCAGTTGGAACCTGCCAATTACTTCATGTGGGAAAGATGGGGTCGTCTGCTCTTGTAAAGACGTCAAATCTTAGAAACCCAAAAGGGCAGTTCTACTCTGTCCTTTAGGGCCATTATGAGTCAAAATCAACTAGAATGCAATGCTGTATTGGGGGGTGGTTAGGTCTTTGGGGGCTGTTATCTTTACAGAATAAAGCCACCGTGTCTTTCACCCAAGGAATTACTGGGTGAGTTTGAACCACCTATCCTTGCTTAGGAGCCAAGTATAAACTGTTTGAACCACACAAGTATTTTCTTCTACATACCCAAATATTAGCCAAATGACTATGGTAATCTTGTATGATACGCACAGCTGTACAGGAGGTAGCTGTGTTGTCGTTAGGTTCTATTGAGTCTATTTTGAGTCATATCAACACTGTGTGATAAAATAGAACTCCACGTAGTTTTCTCAACTACAATATTTACTGGAACACATCATCAGTTTGTTCTACTGTAGAGATGACAACCTTTCTATTAACAGCTGAGTGCTTAACAGTTTTTAAGCTGAGTCCAAGCTTCATGCTAGTCTTTTTGAGTCCAAGCTTCATGCTAGTCAGCAAATGCTTCACGTCCTTCTGTCTTTCAACAAGTAAGGCTATGAAAACTGTAGAGTGTAGTTTATGAATGAGACTTCCTCTTATCCTCATAACACAGTCTTCTTCATATAATATACAAATTGAATAAGAATGATGAAAAGCTACAACCCTGATGAAAACTTTCTTGATTTTAAGCCATGCGGTATCCTTTTCTGTTGGAATAGCTGCTTCTTGGTTTAGTTCAGGTTTCCCATGAGTACAATAAATGGTTCTGTCATTCCAAGTCTGAACTGTGTTATCTAGAATTTATTATAATCCATAAGAATGAATGACTTTGCATAGTTAAGAAAGCATGGGAAATTTGCCTATTCTTCTTCCCTTGTTATTTCTTCAGCCTTTGATTTCTTTATTTAGCCTGCTGCTGTCAAGTTGACCACGGCTCCTGATGACCTCAGGGTTACAGAACAGAACTTCTCCATAGGACTTTCTTCTTTACAGAAGCAGATCATCTGACCTTTCCTCCCACAGTGGCACCGGGTAGATTTGAATTACTAGCCTTTAGATTAGTTGTCTAATTCCAACAGTTTGGGCACCCAGGGACCTATTTGTATCAGTATGGGTTTATGGATGTGTGTTTTATGCTTTGAATTACAACCCAACACTAATTTGGACAAGTTTTCTTGACTCATATTGTCTTAGCTTTGACCACGGGGAGTTCTTTCAGTTGGCTGATTATTGCTTCTTTGGTGGCGGGGGGTGGGGGGGGCATCACTGCCCTCTGGTAAGAGTGGGAAGTCCAGCCTTGCTCCTGAAGAGCTGCTGCTGGATTTGAACTGCCAAGCCAGTGGGCCGCAGTCCCACACTCAACCACTGTACCATCGGTTCTCAGCCCTGTTTATTGCTTCTTCTTCTTCTTCTTTTTTTTTTTTTTTGGTTATTTTTTGGGGGGCATCACTGCCCTCAGGTGGTTGGAGTAGGAGGCCCAGCCTTTGCTCCGTGGAGCTGGAATCGAACCTCCATCCCAATGGGCCGCAGTCCCACACACAATCACTACGCCACCGGGACTCAGCCCCTGTTTATTGCTTCTTAAAGCCTTCAAGAGCATCAAAACCTTGGAGAGTCTGAGAAACTGCCATAAACTAGGGAGTCTCCAGAAATGTGGTGCCTCAATATAAGGTAGTTATCTGGGTGGACTCATGGAATAGGAAGAGGGCATGAGGGAAACCCTAAGGGAATCTTAATAGAGAATTGACTTGGATTGTATCAGTGATGATTCACTACTTGGATTATTATATCATGCTGACCCAAAATGTTAACATTAGTGGAAAAATGAATATAGGACATATGAAAAATTCCTGAACTAACTCTGTGTCTTTGTAGATTAAAATCTATCCTAAAATAAAATGTATATTAAAAGTAAGTAAAGCAAGACTCACAAGGACCTTTAGCTCCCATCCAGCAGAATTTTAACAGAGTCAGGAATCGGATTTGAGCATCACTCTGGCCCACTGCAGGAACATAAAGCATAGCTTTGTTCTCACCACAGATGGACACATTCAAGCACGTCTTTCCTAAATTGATTTTCAAGTCTCAGAAAGGAACTTTTCATACTTAGTACCGAGTGAACGCAGTAATCATTCTCTGGCAACTTGTCATCTGTAGATAGAACACGGACAAGTTCAATTAGGGCCACTGTGTATGACTAAGCTTTCCCAGAAGACACGATGCGGCTTGAGGAGGAAGAGACCACAGCTTAGTGACAAGTAGAGGTTGGGATCACCTTGCAGCTTTCTAATGGCCTGAGCTAAATCAAAGCTGCCTAAGTGTCTAGTCGCAAATTTACCTCGATAGCTGTTTAAAGGTTTCTTAGGTATCGTCCGGCCCCGGTAGGCAGAGCATTATCTCTTCCCTTTAGAAAGTGATGATTGTGCACTGCCACCCCCCGATTACACTGACCTTTTTGATTGCTGTGCCACAGCTACGGTGAAAGTCAATTATTCTGCCCAGCTCACCTCTAAGGTTGTTTAGCCCTTGGAGATTAGCAAGATCTTTTCCCGTATCTCACCAAATGTCTGTATTTCTGATTTGTGTCTTCATACATTGATCTCCATTTCTCGGCCCATTTGGTTTGGGATTTGTAGCTTTGTCTCTTTGCACTCATGTTGCCTTGTCTATAGTCATGCTTCCTCTAGATATAATACTTAATTTTTGATGGGGAAAAATAAAGAATGCCTTGCTTTCCAGGGCTGGGAGCTCCAATATAGTCCTGGTGCATGCTGTTTTAGGAGTGATAAGAAATCAGCATCATGCTAAAGGTGTGGTCTGAAGGAAACCGATAAAAAAGCATTGTTATCTAGCCAACCCAGATGCAAAGCAACCCCACAAAGTGACTGAGTAGAACTGCCCCACAGGGTTCCTCAGTCTGAACGTCTTCACAACAAGCCTCATCTCACTCCCATGGAGCAGCTGCTAGGTTTGAACAGCTGACCTTGTCCCCAGCATTAATCACTGTGTTACCAGGGCAACAATTCTTTACATATTATTTTGGATGTGAAAACAGTTCTTGTGCACCATTCAAGGAGGGATTCAGCAGAACATGACTGAAATGAGAGTTGTCTGTCAGATGTTGGTACTGTGGTGATTTGTAGTTATAATTCGGCAAACTATGTCATGCTGGGTTTCAAATACCGTAGTGGGCTATTTCCGTGAAGATGCCAGATTACACAGGCGAGGAAGAAAGAGCTTACAATATACTTCAAAAGAGTATCAGACATGAATTCTGTGGATCATAATGGATTGTTCCTGTATATAGTGGTGAAAGATATCTCTTTCTCTCTCTCTCTCTCTCTCTCTCACACACACACACACACACACACACACACACACAACCTACATTGGAAACACTCAAAATAACCTTGGCTGCAAAATGCACTCAGAGACAACAGTGGTTATGGATATGCACAGCACCCTGCAAACACTTTGTTTTTATGAGGTCATGAGGTCACCTTCCACCAGACAGATTTAATGGCAGTTAACAATAGCATTGTAGAGCTAGTCTGACGATACAACATTTTTTTAATTTTGCCAGGGTTTTCCAGAAGAGGTGGGATTCAGTACTTTGTCTAGATCAGCAAGGACATTAGATTTCTGGGATGGTTCTCCTTGGTTCTTACTTCATGATACTGAAAGAATTCACACAACAGAAGCACTATTGTAAATCCAAGTAATGTTTCTGAGGGAGAGGGAAGTTTGGGGCAATACAATATCAGAGTGTATCTCTGGAAAGCATGCAAGGCCACAGGGCCAGGCCCTTCGGAGGGTTGAGGACTGAAATTGACCACATGAACAGAGGACTGAAACAAACGTGCTGAACACGAACTCAGTGGAATGTAAGCCCTGAGAGGGCAGCAGGACAGAGGAGAGGTCCTGCTCTCCAATCTGACAGAGTACCTGAAAGAGAGTGAGTGCGAGCACAGAGAGGGCAAGCCCATGCACACCAGACAGATCCCACCTGGCTTGCCCTCTGTACTATTTATCCCCTCCTCTCCCCACTGGAGGCAGGGAGGTGTGGTTGAGGGTATTGGTCCATCTTAGTGGCTGCATTCAGGATCATATGTTATGTAATGCTGCTGTTGCCTAGTGTGTGCCCAGGTTGACTTTCACCTGTGTCTAGGTGACCTTGGTTTGCCTATGCCAAGTTTTGAATAGCTCCCAAAGGTGTCTAATATGTGCCTGATTTCGTTCAAAGCCCTTGATTGTGGCATGACCAGTTCATTTGGTTTAGGGTAGGCATTCGGTGGAGACAGCTCCCTTTGTCCCTGATCTTAACTTTCTCTTTTTAAAAGTCATCTTATTGGGAGGCTCATACATCTCATCACATATACATACAATACATATATCCATTGTATGTCAAGCACATTTGTACATTTGTTGCCCTCATCATTCTCAAAACATTTGTTTCCTATTTCGCCACCAGAAAAGGCAGACACATAGGGGCAGAAGTTTTGTGGGAGAGAATTTCTCGACAAGAACATGGAAAAAGCAACACACAGAGAACATCTACCCACAGCGATCGGTCACGACATTCCTGCAGACACTGAAGTGCTCATATTCCTTTAATGAAACAAACCTGTTGCTTTGATTCCTAGCTCAGTTGTCTTATAGTGTTAAAACTATCACCACCCTGGAAAGCATGTTATTGCTGACAGAGGATCTTTTTTCTGACACCACGAGAAGAAATTCTGTACACCTGGGTAGATACAGCTGCAGTCAATACTTCCCAAGGTATACACTGAGACCGTGGGGTCTGATTGTTCCTAGAAGGAAGGAATAGTTTGACTCATTTCTCTTTTCTCCATTACACTCAGCAAAGTTCCCTGGTTGAAGGGGCTTCAGAACTGTTTGTTGCATCATGTTAAATTATGGTGAGAAACTGGATACACCAGGAAACTCGGTGCCTCGTGCCAAATCCTTTAAGGCCTCCCATGCA
>PVJH01026078.1:0-30568 GCA_004026705.1 Nesogale talazaci | reverse complement strand
GCTTCTTGACATTCCCGGTTTCAGGTTATAGATTCCATGACGATTGACGATGCTGCTTTTAGGAGAGCCTGCTCCCCAGTCTACAGTTCTCATTGTAACTTCCTTTGCAGCTGATGTCCGGGACACTTTTAGCTCAAACCTAACATTTCTATTGCAACCCATCACCAAAACATACAATTAAACTAAATATAGTAGTGACATTCTAACATGTGTACCTATGATGAAATAAAGTTATAAGAAAACATACTGGCTTGGAGATTGATAGGGTCAACATTGCAGTCTTTCAGCAAAAGCACACGTACATAGAAAATCTGCTAGAATTCTGAAAACACTGTGCTATGTGTCACAGAAGTCGTCATATTTAAAAAACCAAGAGTAGCCTTCTCTTCCTGTCATTCAACAACAAAAGAGAAGAGAGGGAGAGGATTTTATAGCTGAGAACCATATCACTTGTCTCAAGAGGACTAGGGGGACTTGCTAGCCCATAAAAAGAGAGAGAGATTAGGCTTCCATTGAAAAGTGAATGCATGAAAACATTTCAAGTAGATCAAAGCAGGTTTCCAAAGCATGCTAATTGTATCTTCACAATAATGTCACTGACTGATTTCACCTTTCAGAAAATCTCATTCGTTAGTATTCCCTTCCTTGACTTAAGTGCCTTTCATGAACTTAGGTGTTAAATTCAATAGAATACATTTAAAAACAAACCCAAACTCCCAAACAATAAAAACTGGGTGCTCATTATATACCTTATTGCTGTTGTTCCTTACGTTCAAGTCCTGCCCAGGGCACCTTATTTACAAGCGAGAGAAACCCTGCCAGGGCCTGCCCCGCCCCCACCGCTTCTTGTGGGCGATTAGACTGTTGTGATCCACATCAGCTTCAGCGCTGACTTTGGGAAGTAGAATTCCAGGACATCCTTCCTCGTCTGCCTCTGCTTGGATGTTCTGCTCAAACCTGTGGGGCATCACAGCACTAGGCAAGCTGTGAGGGTGCCCACGACGGGACCCTGCCTGGGAACCGAACCTGTGTCTCTGCCTGGGAACCGAACCTGTGTCTCCACGTAGGAAACCCCCAAGTCCTACCACGAAGCCACCACCCTATGCCTAGACATTTACCTTTCTAAACTTAGCCTTTTGTTAGAGCCCCTTTCGATCTCTTTTGCCCTTAGAGAAGACTCAGAAGGAGAAGCGAAGGCTTTTCCCAGGTCAGGGTCTCCCTGTAAAGGGCACGGTGGGCTTCAGCGGTGCCATTGTCACAACTTCCCCATTAACATTCAAATATTTAAAAAGCAAATCGGAGAGTCTGAAGGGCAAAGAAAACAGAACTTTGGCACCTGACGCTTTCACCAGAGTTGCTGCATTCCGCTCTGCTTTGCCGAATCTGGGTGATCCTCTGTAGGTCGTGCGGTATTTTGGTTGGAAGGCAAAAGTGGAAAACTTTCCAAAGAAGACGATGAACAGGCTCCATCTTTCTCGGCTAATTCTAGATCCCAGAGGTTCCCGGAGGTGGAAGTCTTTCTTCTGTGCTTTGTAGACTCCCTGGCGGGCAAGAAGATCCTCATTACTGCTGGGTTACTGCTGGGGCATCCGGGGGCCAGTGAGCAGGGAGGCGGTGAAGGTGAAGTTAGCCAGCCACACCCTGGGGAAGTCCTTGTCACCGGGAGCACCGGGGGGCCTCAGCTGAAAATGATCCACAGGATATTCTACCCCCCCCCCCAACCCGCTCTCTATGAAGACAAAAACAGTAACAATATGGCATTGCTTTTAGACTTTGAAAACTCAGGATCAATCCTGTATTAGTGCCGAGTTGAAGCGATCAGGAGGAAGTGTGGAGGAAAAAGTTTATAACCCAATGGGGGCTGTTTTTCTTCAGAAAAATACCACTAAATGGAGTCAAGAGCCTCTAACTATGGCAGGTCCTTCCTTGCGGGACCCTGGGCAGCTGTTGGGAGGAGGAGGAGGGGGCTCCCAGAAGGATTTGCCCTTTGACAGCCCACTCTCACCATTAAGAGTCTCAGGCTGGCCTTTCCAGAAACAAAGTAGCAAATGGTGTTTGGCAAGGGCCAAAGAAAACCGCATGGGAAGCGAGTGTAAGGAGGCTAGCGGGCATTTCTTACAACGCGTCAAGCTTCTGTGCAAGTATGTTTTAGTTGCAAAGAACAGTTCTTGGCTGTCGTTGAAGTTTCTGACAAGAACATTGGTTAACAGGAAGTGTCAATGAGTCAGTTCTGACCCCCATAAGCCCACGTTAGAAGTGGTGCCTGGCTTTCAATGTGTTCACAAGTGTCGCTGTATTTGAGCCCATTGTCGCAGCCACTGTGTCAATAGATAGGAAGAGGAAAAGGACACACATGGTGATGATGCGGAAGTGGATCGTCCCTTGACTGGGTGACCAATATCTGCATTATCTGTGCAGGGCAGATGGACATCTTCTCTCCGCTTGTGAGACTTGAAGAAGGGCACACATCACTTGCAGGATTGCAGCCAAGAAGGCTTAACCTTCAGGAAACACCAGGCCAGAGCTAATTGGGGAAACTTCTATAAAGTAACTGACCTGACTTCTCCACAAATACCTCTCCTGAGGGGTTCCCCAGGACGACTCAGGATTCTTGGGGCTAAAACCAAGACAGTCTGAGAAACCAGGGTGGTTGATCATCCTGCAAAGGAGATGTAATAGCTAATTGCAGAACATGTACTTTTTTATCCTGGTTGGACCCTTTCCTGGAAGATGAAGATGCTATAAAAGACATTCTTGGGACAATTTACAAAATTGGAGTAAAGACTGGCAGATTCAATCAAAGAATACATTAATGCTAAGTGTCCTGAATTTGATTTCTGCACTGTGGTTGTGTAACGACATGTCCTTTACGAGGAAATACACGTTGACATATACAGAGGTAAGGGGGAGAGGGGCTCGCATTCTATTCTCAAACTCTTCAGGAAAAAAGAGAGAGAAAAGAGAAGTTAAAAAGTAGAGTATGGGGTAAGAAAAAAACTCCCAAAGTGAAGCGCTTGGTATTATTCTAACAACTTTTCTGGATTAAAAATAAAAATAAAACACACACGCAAGTAAGGAAGAGAGAAATGTCATTTACAATGAGCAGGTCTTGTGCAGAAAGAGGAGTCTATGCAAAACTTCCCCTCACAAGTCCTGGCATTTAATAAGAGAAATGGAAATAGTTCAGGATGACACATGGCTCCAGCAATTGAGTATCTTGTTCCTAGGAGCTGACGTTGGTCACTGTGCCTTTTTCTAACACTTTGTTATCCTGCTGACAACGTTATCTCTTCAACCATTCCTGCTTCAACAACTAGATTCTCCCTTTGTTCTCTCTCTTCTGTCTTCTGCTGCTTCTTGACTTCTTTTCTGTGTTGTTTTTGGCCACTCCTCTCATCTGCCTGTGGTCCAGCTAGCTGGGGTGGGGCTATGTGGGATGGAGCCTGACAGCCTTTGTATTGAAGGGGATGTGGTCATGAGATGTAATCACATTGCTTGGTCAGTCTCATGTAGCTTACCAGGAGACCTGGTGGTGTAGTGGTTATGTGCTGGGCTGCTAATCACAAGGTCAGCAGTTCAAATCTGCCAGCCACTCTGTGGGAGAAAGATGAGGCTTTCTAATCCCATAAGGATTTATAGCTTTGGAAACCCAAAGGGGCAGTTCTATTAGGGTCACTGTGAATTAGAAACGACTCAATGGAGGTGAATTTGTTGCTGTTGTTGTGAGTACGTGTGTGAGAGAGTGTGTGTGTGTTTTAATCCAGCTTTAACAATTATGTCTGGAGTATGAGATCTGGTGTCGAAGTTGATATTATGGTAGGGTGGACAGAAAAGGCACTGAATTTCAACTCAGCCATTATAAATTGTGTTTAAATTGCCCCAGAAATGAATGTGTAAAAAATATAGGGACTATGTATGGAAATGCAAGAGAATTGATAGAGACAAGATGTCATCACAGCCCCTTGGAGAAAGTCAGTATTGAGGATCAGAAAATAATATTTCCTTCTTTCTTTCCTTCCTTCCTCTTTGCTTCATCTCGGGGATGCTATAGGGAATCTAAATGGTGGAGAATGAGCTCCCTGACATTTAAGAAATGTATCCTCTAAAACTATAGGTTGAAATCCATTCTTGATTCATAAAACAAACAAAAACTCTAAACTCATTGACATTGAGTCCATTCTTGATTGACTCCTGGTGGCTCTACACGACAGTGAAGAACAATCCCTGTGGACTCCCCACACTGTGATTCCTTAAAGCAATAGTAAGCCCGTCTTTTTTAAGGCTGGGCTTTCCTCTCCTGCAAATAGTTATGTCTTGGAAAACCATAGGGGGCTGATATGAATCAACATTGACTCCATGGCAACCAGAGAACCTTACCCAGTTGTTTATTGTTTTTCTGTTTTGTTTTGTTTCACCTTTTTGCATAGCTTTCCTTGCCCTCCTACACCTATCCTTTTGCCTCCCCCACAGTCTGTGTGTCAAACTGCATTCTCAATAATCTTTCAGAAACAATAGCCTGATATTTTTGTTCCTTGATGAAAATCCTTCCACAACTCCCCTGGCCACACGTAATGTTCAACCTCAAGAACTAAGTCTCCCTGGATCTGCCCTGCCACTTCCTTCAGCCTCAATTCTTGATCCTTCCCTACTCTAACCTTTGAGTCTAGTTGAACCAACTAACTGTCACCCCCAAACAGCTCAAGTACTCTCATATTTCAGTGACTTGTTTTCTTGCCTCAAATATCTTTTCTTTGTTTTTCCATCTGTGTCTCAATCTGACCCTTCTTTTGAGACCGAGCTGGTCTTGGGAATCTTCCCCATTACTCCTCCAGCATTCTTAACACACTATTAACTTGGCACTGTGTGGCCATTGCTGTCAGGGTTACCTGGAGCGTGAACTAATGGGTAGCAAGGATTGTTTTGTTCTTGTCTGCAAAATAGACAACTAGCCCAGGGAGAGTCATGCTAGGCACTGAACAAACATTTGTTAAAGAATAAAGATAAAATCTCATCGCTCCTCAATTGAGATATGATTATGGTGAGTACTTCTTTAAAATATGGTAGTTTTCAAAAGCCATTAGGGCTAGAGAATTTCTGATTGGCCAAATGTGCTTTGTCTAATTTTGTTTCTATCATTTCTTTGAGCTTTCAAAACCGCTCCCCATCCCCCACATCCTTCACTCCCAATCTTTGTCTGGCTCCTATAACATGAGAATAAGAGGACATGGCCATCTGCTTATGAGAACCATCCAGGAATTCTCCCACGAACAGATCCCTATTTTACAAAAAAAAAAAAAAAAAAAATCAGAAGTCTAGGAAAAAAGACATTGCAGATCCTGTTTTCTTTTAGACGTCCTTTTTTGCTCTTCGGAGCTCTGGCGGTTCCTTGTCGGGATGCTCACTTCAAGGTCAGCAGTTTGAAACCACCAGTCACCCCAAGGGAGAAAGATGAGGCTTTCTCTAAAACTCCCATTAAGAGTCATGGTCTTGGAAACCCAGAGGGGCAGTTCCACCCTCTCCTTTAGAGTCACTAGGCATCAGAATGGACTCAGTGATAGTGAGTTGGGCTTGTTTTTTCAGTTTTGTTGGTGTTACTGCCTTGGGGGATAGACAGTGTCCCTCTGTGGATTACTATTTTCTGTGTGAACCCACCTGTAAGGCAGGGCCCAGCCCAGAGTAGCTGCTCTCTTTCCCTACCTTTCTGGATTCTCATTCCCATTCATCCTTCTTTCCTGTTCCTTCCTGCCTTGTGAACTTTCTATCTGGGGCAAGGCTGTCCTTTAGCTCTCACCTGATGATTGTACAGGGGTGTACGCTTCTCTTTGGTGTTAGTCTTCACATGAAAGGCTTGTTATCTGGCTGAAAGGTGACTGATCTCTGAGAGTGGGTTCAGCTCCAAACTTGAGTAGTGTCTAAGGGTCAGTCTGGTGCGGGGGAGGGGGGATTCATTAGTCTGTCAAATAATGAAGTCCAGGGCTTTTACATTATTATTTTTTTTTCTACTTCTGTTTTTGCTCCCTTTCTGTTCAGGACCTTCTGTTGTGATCCTGATAAGAGTGTGCAGTAGGGGTAGTTGGGTACCATCCAATTCTTCTGGTCTGAGGATGGTGGAAGCTGAGATTCATGTGGTCCATTACCCCTGTGGGCTAATTATTTTCTTGCTTTTTTTTGAGGCTGTGTGTGTGTTTTCACTCTGCTTCAGATCAGCGAGACCAATGTCTGTATCTCAGACAGCTTCTCACAAGTTCCCATCACGCTGCATTGGGGTAGAAGATAGAATATTGTTCTTGGTGGACTCCATGATGTCAATGACCTCAAAGTCTCCAAGACGCTGAACCCCCAAACACAGGGACCTATGTCCTTAAGGGGTTTGGCTATAGAGAAAATTTCAGAGCTTTGCTCCTTGGCTGCTCTACTAACTCCTTGGCTCTACGAGGAGCACTTAAGAGGGACTTCAAAAAAGTTCACGGAAAAATACCACTATCTTTTCATTCCATATTCCCATGAACTCTCTGAAGCCCGCCTGAACAAATACATATGTAGAGATGTCTTTCCAGGAGGATCTATTCTTCATGCAAAGATGGCTGTTGCTGGTGGCTGGACAGTCAGCCCTCAGCCTTATGATGACCTCCTGCACAGCAGAAGGAATTGCTGGCCCTGCACCGGCTGCATGACATTGCACATTGTGCTGTGTAGGGCTCCTGTCGGTTAGTTTCTGGGGTTGCAAAAGCCAAGAAAATCCTAAAGGACAGTTGTACTCTATCACAGCAAGTTATTATGAATCAAAAATTGAACTTTTTTGAGCCCTCAACACTCAAATAAGTCAATATACTTTTTTCATGAACACAAACAAACAATGGTGGGAAATGTTCTCGGGGGGGGGGGCGGTGTTGGTCTTGATATAAGCCACATGCACAAGATGATATCTTCTTCATATGTGAGGATGGAGTCACTGAGCTGAAATGCAGAAAGCACCCAGCAACAAGGTGGCTTCCCACTGAGTACCCATCCATGGGATGAGCCCACCTCCACTTCCTGCCGGGGAACCAGCCCAGCCAGGGACACTGAAGCCCACCTATCACTCTCAGTGGGAGCCCAACGGAGGGTAGAAGGGAGAGATATGTTTCCTGTGCAATAAATGACCTAGTTTTAAGCTTGGAAATAAAGAAAATAATGTACCATTTTTAAAAACATACTTGATACTACATAATATGCTTTCTTCATTTTTGATGGAGATAGAAGTTAGAGAACTATAACAGGTTTTACCATCAACTAGTCACTTGATTTTAATAGAAAAATGAGTGAGTGCATCCTCTGGGATTTTTTTTGGGGGGGTACTTATCTAGGTCATTCCAAGCAGTTGGTTTTGGGGGGTTCCCCCCACCTCACAATAAATCAGTTCCACATCACTGATGCAAGTAGCCACATCCAGAATAAATACGATGCCTCAGGAAGCCAGTATATGCATCTTTAGGAAAGGACCAGGCCAAGTCCCATTACATTCCACATGCCAAAGCTGGGATGATCTTGATCTCCTAGTAGGGTAGCTACAGCACGAGCAGAGAGACGATTCCCTTGACATTGTATGGCAATCATTATTTTGGTGATTAAAGTCTGATATTTCCCCGACTATATTCCCAATGTGTTCCCAGAAAACCCCTTGTTCTTGTGCCTTTCCACCATTGGAGGCACTTCCTGGATTTTCTCACAATCTAGGATGATTCCCGGACTGCTGAGGAAGGTGAGGCCCTTCTGACTGGGCCCAGCCTCAGATGCTGCTCAGTGCTTGTAGGTTTCTGAGACAAGTCCCCAAAGCAGAGGGCTTCTTTGTAGGATTCCTACTCAGGTTTTGGGGAAGTTTCATGGCAGTCCTTCTTATCTTTTCCCAAGACTTTGCCTGCATTCTCATACTGATGGTGGGGTTACTTCTTTATGCCCCGTGTCAAGTGCTACACGATACCATAGTCATCACTGACATCTTGTCATCACCTGGGGAGTATTCAAATTCTCACCAAGTATCTCCTCCATGTGACAGAGTCAAGAGTGACTGGCCTAATTTGACCCATGGAGCTAAGCTGTCTGCTTTTATCAGATCAGGTTTGGGTATGTTTTTTTTTCGTTGCCCCCTCAACATTGTGGCCATACCTGGGTTTGCTTACACTATTTCCCCCACCAAATAAACCCTTCTTTTGTCCACCTGTCCACACTTTTCAGGCTCTTCAATATCCAGTCAAAACCTTCTTTTAGCATTCTAGGACTTAATATTCTTCTGTTTTCCAAACACCTGATTTTTAATAATTGATGTCATTCCTCATTTATGTATTCATTCTAGGACAGTGGTAAATAAGCTTCCATCTTTGCCCTCTTGGAGGTTTTGTTTTCGGGTGGGAGACATACAAGACTCCAATAAATACAAAAGTAAATAACATGACTTCAGATTGAGACAAGAGCGCAAAGACAAAAATAAAAATTCAAGGTAAGGGCTAAAGAGGGGTAGGTGATGTGGAGAGGCTATTTTTTTAAAAATAAATAATTTTATTGGGGTCTATTACCATTGTTATAACAATCCACACATCAATTGTATCAAGCACATTTGTACATATATTGCGAAGCTAATTTCGAAAACATTTTCTTTCAACTTGAACCCTTGGTATCAGCTCTTCTTTTTACCCCTTTGCCTCCTCCTCTCCCCCTGAAAACCCTTGATAATTTATAAATTATTTTAATTTTCATATTTTACATCATTGTCTGCCTTCCTTCACCCACATTTCTGTTCTTTATCCCCCTGGGAGTGGGGTGGGGTGGGGTTGTATGTTGATCATTGTTATCGGTTCTCCCTTTCTCTCCCTTCTCCCCACCTTCCCCCTACCCTATTGGTATGGATGCTTTCATTATGTAGGAGGATTTACTTGTCCTGGATTCGCTATGTTTTGAGTTCTTATCTATATTTATAAGGTAGAACTGAGGTCATGATAGTGGAGGGGAGAGAGGAGCATTAAAGAACTAGAGGAAAGTTGCATGTTTTGTTGGTACTATACCGCACTTTGACTGGCTTGTCCCTTCCTTGTGACCCTTCTGTGAGGGTTTGTCCAATTCTCTACTGAGGAGCTTTGAGTCTCCACTCTGATCTCTTGTTTTGCATCAGAGAGGCTATTTTTGACATGGTGCTCCGGAAAGGTCTCTTCGAGGAGGAGGCATTTGACATTTGAGCAGAGGTTTGAAAGATTATAGGAAACCAGTCATAAATTAGCCCAAGAGAAGAGTGTGTCCCTGAGGTGGGGATGTGAGTGCTCTAGAGTAGGCTCATGTGGGACACAATGAGGAGAGGAAGCACTGGAGGGTAATTTCGGCATTTTGAGGGAGAGAAGAATCAAAGACAACTCTTTAATCTTTTTGAAAACTAGTTAATTGTTCACTGGTCTGTTTTTCTGAATGAGAAATGCACTATTTACTCTTACATAGGTATAGCCAATGGTGTAAATTAACACAGCAACCCTATAATTTTTTAAAATCTAAATGTAAAGAAAAAGATAAGGTACTTTGATCTGTGAGTTTAAAACACACTTCCTGGAGCAATGACAGATTCATTTAACTTTTGCCTTTCAAAACTTGTGAGCACCAGAATTGTCTAAGAACATTTAGTATTTGTAAAAACATAAAGAATGCAAAATTAAGGAAGGGGAAGGAAATTATTTACTAAAGAAAATCTTTGGAGATCTGTTTACTGAAAACCAAACATTGCCAACAGTGACTCTAAACACGTCACAAAAGATATGAAATAACATTATTTCCGAAAGGAAGAATGTAACCAAACAGTGGAATACCCTCTTTTCCAACATAACAGGATGACCAACCAAAGCCAGATATGTTTTCCCCCAGTGTTTTCATTAGATTGTTGCATTGTTTTCTGGTTTTTATAAGCTTGCATCATCAGATTTACTACAATAGTTCTTTTTTGCCTTTCTAAATATTAACACTTTACCCTTTAAAGACAGGGCCAGAAAGAGAGAATAGTAGCAAATCCTTGTTGAAGCTTAAAACCAGGTCCATTTAGGCCAAACCATTACCATGTTGACATCTCTCCACTACACTGTGCTTTCCTTGTTCCTCTGTGTTCAAGGTGGCACTGACCACCCTGCACACATTGTATGTGTGTGTGTGTGTGTGTGTGTGTGTGGTGGGGCACTCAACTTCACAAAGCTCTCCTGAAGATGCTGCTGCAACAATGATCTTATTTCCTCATTGTACACCTAGAACGCAAAACAAATTGTTTCTTTTCTGGAGGGTAGCCCATGTGAAAAAGACAAAAGGTGAATATGCAATGTAGACAGTCACACGGGAACACTGCCTGGAGTTGTAGAGCTGTCTTACCACGGTACTTGGCAGGGATGCTCCCCTTTTCTGCCATAAGCCCGCAGCAAAAGGTTCTGCAAAGAAAGAGTGAAGAAGTTTGGTCCTTGGGTGCATTTCAAATCATTGTCAAACATGTGCTCAATGCTGCTGTGAGAACCTCTGGCCAACCTTTGAAGCGTTCTCCCTGACCAGTGAAAGTCCTCCCACCATTCATGCTCTACACAAAAACAAGGAAACCACCAGCCTTTTAGTGGCACTCTCCTTGCAGTGGGCACCCTCTGCGATGTTCCAAGCTTCTGAGGGCCACACTATCAGAGCTTCTTGTGAGAATACGCAGTATAGTGCCATCCTTGTGCGTTCACAACAATCCAACCAGTGTCTCTGGAGAGGAGCATCCAACTTGTCCTGCAAATAACAGAATCCTGGGTAACCAGGGAAAGAGTGAAGCCACAGAGGATAAAACGGTAGACCAATACTATAGTGAAATTAGCTGCAGGCAGTTTGAAGAAGCATTCCTATGAGTCTTCGAGAGACAGCCAGTGCTCTTTGACTCCCTGGAAAATGGCACCTGCCTATTCTAAAACATAGCAATGCACATAGCAATCAGCCCCAATGACCTCAACGAAAAAACAGGAGAAACAAAAGGCAATGGCAGAAGATGTCCTGAACCTAACAATGTATATAAAAGAAGAAAACATTGTTATGCCACAGAAAGAATTTTCAGAATGCTGTTTGGAGTCATACAGAATATGAGGGAAACAATTCAGAAAAAGGATGAAATGCTAGATGAGCTAAAGTCAATACAACAAAGAGAAATACAAGAGCTTAAGGACAAGATAACAAAAACCAACAGTAGACTTGCATTATCCGCAAATCAACTGGAGAAAGCAGAAAGTCTCACCAGTAGTCTAGAGGATAGCCAAACAGACTTCAACAAATGCGAACAAAACTCTAATCAGGCCATCAGAGAAGCTGAAGAAAATGTAATAACTATGTCTGAAGCTATGAAGATGAACAACATCAGAATTATTGGAGTACTAGAAGAAGACAAAAAAGTCATCTGCAACAATAGTTAGAGAATTCCTGAAGGAAAACGTCCCCAGCTTAATAAATGAAAACCAGGCAACTATTCGGGATAATGAAAGAACACCAGCTAGATTGAATCCCAAGAAGAAGTCACCAAGACATATAATAATTAAACTATCTAACTTTGAAGAAAAGGAGAAAATCATGAGAGCAGCTAGGGAAAAGCAAGCAACCAAATAAAAAGGTTCCCAAATGAGAATATGTTCAGACCTATCAGCGGACACTATGAAGCAGAGGAGAGAGTGGATTAATATGTTCCAAAAAATTGAAGGAAAACCTAACAGGAAGGAAGACCTAACAATACTCTACCCAGCCAACTTATCTATCAAGATATGTGGAGAAGTAAGAGCTTTCTCGGACAAGGAAAACTCAGAGAATATGTTAAAAGAAACCCAGTCCTACAAAAGATCCTTGCTGACCCAGTATGGGCAGAAGAATAGCACTCATCAAGCAGAAATAAGAGACCACCATATAAAACAACCTAACCCACAGGACAACAAAGAGAAAGCAGTCCCCAAGATAGCATTGGCTTTAGAGTGGAAAGATCCATCCTCACACACACACATGCACAATACACTGAAAAGAAAGGGGGTAGGGAAGCACCCAAAATACAAAGTATAAGATGACATCACAGTCCACAGATGGAGATAATCACCCTGATTATCAATGGACTGAATTCAAGCTTTAAAAGACTGAGGCTACCATTTTGGCTTAGAAAACACAACCCACCAATCTGCTTCCTACAGGACACATATCTCAAGACTACAGACAAAAATAGGCTGAGAATTAAAGTCTGGAGAAAGGCATACCAAGCAAACAGCAATTCCAAATAAGCAGGGGTAGCAATCCTAATCTCTGATATAATTGACCTCAAAGTACAAACCTTGAGAAGATATAAAGAGAGATACTATATAATGCTCAAGGGAACAGTAGACAATGAACCGATAAGCACTTAAACATACATTCCCTGAATGAGAGACTCACTGGATACATCAACCACAAATCTTAAAGATGAAAAGAGAAATCTGAGAAAGACAGATCACAGGGAAACAAACTCAACAAGGAGACTAGAGATCTAAACATTACAATCAGACAATTTGATTTGATAGATATCTACAGAGCTTTTCATCCAAATGCAAAAAAAAAAAAATACACATTCTTTTCAAGTCCACACAGCACATATTTGAAGATAGACCACATGCTGGGACATAAGGCGAATCTACATAAATTTAAGCATATTGATATAATACAGACTTCTCTCTCTGACCACTGTGACAAAAAATTGGAAATCAACAAAAGGAAGATGACAACAAAAACAAATAATGGGAGGGTTAAGAACTCTCTATTGCAAAAGGAATGCATAATGGCTCAGATCAGAGATGGAATTAGGGAATTTCTAGAAGCCAATGAGAATGAAAGCATGACATACCAAAACTTTTGGGACACAGCAAAGGTAGTTATCAGAGGAAGTTTCATAGCAATACATACACACCTGAAAAGGGAACAGAGTCTCATGATTAATATATTGGCATAAAATTTACAATAACTACAGCACAGTCAGCAGGACAAGTCTACTAATAGCAAAAATAAAAATAAAATCAGTGCTGAGATTCAGGAGAGGGAAAATAAGAAAAGTGGAAAAAATTAATGATGCTAAAAGTTGGTTCTTTGAGTGCAGAACTGCAGCCCTGGGTTGTGGTTCAAATCCAGCGGCGGCTCTCAGGAGCGGCAGTGGGTAGTGCCCCCGACCACCAGAGGCAGTGCTACCACGCCCCCCCCCCAAAAAAAAAAGTTGGTTCTTTGAAAAATTAACAGAAGTGACTAACTGCTGGCAAACCTAACCAAAGAAAGGAGGGAACAAATTTCAATAGCTAGAATGAGGGATGAAAGGGGACATTACAACAGACCCTAATGAAATCAAAAGGATAATTACACAGTACTACGAAGGATTATACTCCAATGACTTCAAAATCTTGGAAGATAAGGAAAAATAGTTCCTTGAAATCACAGTCCCTTCCTAGACTATCCCAGATGGATGTCAATAATCTCAACAGATCCGTAGCAATAGAAGAAATAGACAAGACTCTCAAGGGATTACCAACAAAAACGTCCCCTGGACCAGAAGGCTTCACAGGAGAATTCTATCCTATCTATCCTATCCTATTCTATCTAACATTCAGGGAAGAACTGACACCAATCCTACACAAACTCTTCCAAAACATAGAAAAAGATGCCAAACTTCTTCTATAAAGCTAGTATAACACTGATACCAAAATGGCAAGGATCCCACAAGAATCGAGAACTATAGACTAATATTCCTAATGAGCATCGATGCAAAAATCCTTAACAGAACATTGGCCAATAGATTATAAAAGTATAGAAGCCAAAGAATTGATCATGACCAAGTGGGGTTCATACCTGGGATGCAGGGATGCTTCAACACATGAAAAATCATTAGTATCATTCACCACATTGACATGAAAACTGTAAGAACCACATAATAATATCAATAGGTGCGAAAAAAAGCATTCAACACTATCCAACACTAATTTCTGTTTAAGACCTTCAAGGAAATAAGAATGAAAGGACAATTCCTCAAGACAATATAAGTTATATGTGAAAAATCAATAGCTAACGTTAATGGAGAAAAGATGAACACAATCCCACTGAAAAAGGAGACCAGACAAGGATGCCCCTTGTCCCCACTTTTATTTAATATCTTACAGGAGGTTTGAATTAACAGCATAATGCAAAGAGAAGACATCAAAGGTATTTGTGGATGACATGATTTTATATATGGAAAATCCCCAAAGCTCCCCAAGGGGATTACTGGTAGCAATAGAGGAGTATGGCAGAGTGGCAGAATACAAAGTCAACAAACAGAAGTCTACTGGACTGCTATATGCATTGGATAAGACCACAGACGAGGTGATAAAAAGGTGATACCCTTCACAATAATCAAGCACAAATTGAAATATCTAGGTTAGACCTGACTAAAAAAACTAAAGATATATATGAGGAAAATTACAGAACACTATTACGAGAAACCAATATTAACCTCAACAGATGGAAGAATATACATGCTCATGGATCAGAAGACAATATAGTAAAGATGTCAGTTCGAACCAAGGAACTGGTCCTTGCACTTCTGATGCAATTACCCTCATCTTTCTTCAAAGAAATGGGAAAAAAATGATTAACAACTTCATATGGAGAGGGAAGAAGCCCAGAATTATCAGAGAACTCCTCAAGAAAAAAGGACAGAGTGAGAGGGCTTGCTTTACCTGACTTTAGCACACATTACTCTGCCAAAGTGGTCAAAACTGCATGGTATTGGTATAATGATACAAACTCAGACCAAGGGAAAAGAACTGAAAACCAGAAATAAAACCATCAGCATATAGACAACTGATCACAAAAGACAGGATGATGGACATAAACTAGTCCTACTTGTGGGTGGACCTCTGCTGTCATCAAACCTGGCTGAACCATGTTGTTGAAGAGATTTACATCCCTGTAAATTGGATGTAAAATGGATTTACATCCATCCAGCCCTGGATGGAATCATGCAAGATGAGGTCATCACTTGTCCCCAGAAGTTAGGTGTTTGTTTTTTTAATAAGTAAAGGCAATATGGTTGCCACTGGGAACTCTCCTACTGTAAATGATGTTTGCATCATGCTGGCTAAAGATGATTGGAAAGTCTTTTTGTTGGACCAGAAGTGCTTTTACTCAACATTTTTGGAGGCTTTCTGTAGAAGACCACAAGGTCAATGTTGCAATAGAAGAGCAAAGTTTAATCTTAATTCGAAGTACTCAGATATATAAGGGCATCCTTTCCTCGTAGCGAAAGTTTGGGTAAAGGAATGCGTGTTATTGGGTATATTGGACTTGAAGCAAGAGCTTGATTTGGGACATATTAAATATGAAAGGTTTTTAGATCTTTAAATGTAGATAGCAATCAGCTCTATATGAGTCTGAAGCCCAGTAAGAAGAGAAATACCTGGGAGTTCATTTAAAGCAGTGGTTCTCAACCTGTGGATCATGATCCCTTGTGGGGGGGAGGTTGACCTTTTCACAGGGATCACCTGATTCATAACAGTAGCAAAATTACAGTGATGAAGTAGCAGTGACACTAATTTTATGGTGGTGGTGGTGGGGGGAGCTCACCACCACATGAGGAACTGTATGAAAGGGTGGCAGCATGAGAAAGGTTGAGAACCTCTGATTTAAAGCCAAGATTGATCACCTGGGAAGAAAGTGCAGCTAGAGAAGAAGCCAGAGCTCTACTCTTGCTGCAGGTGCTGTTGCTTGGCTCCAATGTATACCGACGGACCCACAGTACAAACAGTACAACAGATACTGCCAGCTCCTGTGCCATCCTCACCATTCTTAAGGCTGGGCCCGTGGACGCAGCCACAGTGTCAACCCAGTGTGTTGAAAGTCTTCCTCTTTTTCACTTCCCCTCTACGCTTCTCCAGGGACTACTCTCCCCTGATCACATGGCATTTAGAGGCCAGGAAGGAGGGACCTATTCTGACGCATCCATGGTGTCTGTGTGCTGTTTCATGAGTGTTAGGCTTGTTATGGCAATCAAGAGCAAGTATCTCTCCACAGAAAAGTTATAGAGGTCTAAATGGTTTTCATTTTTAAATAAAAAATTTCAACCATGGTGAAAGTATACGTGGTAGTATATATGAAAGTATGCTCTTTCATCGGCTTCTTTCTGTACAATTTAGACCCACTGGCTGCATTTGCCATGCTGTGTCCCCTTCCCTCCTGCTGCCGACAGCGGTGCCAGCTAGGATGGACTCGCCGCCTCCTCCAGTGCTCTCTCTGTCTGTGCTTTAGCTTGGCTGCTGACAATTTGATCTCATGCAGCTAACTCCTTTAAAAGAGTGCATTGCTCATTTTGAACATTCTTTACTAATTTAGATAAAAACTTGTTTGGGCCAAAGATGACTCCAGGGGGTAAGTTTGATTTATGCGTTAAAGATTTTTCTCAGTGTGAAAGAGCTGAAGATTCACCCAGTCTCTCCACCGGTTCGGGATTCTGTCAGATTTTCAAATTCTTTCCCACATGTCCCCCCTGGTGATTAGGATTCATCTACCAATTCCTTTGCTCGAAACGTCCTGTGATGATGGGGGGGTCCTGTACAGTTCTTCTGGTCACACTGCTAAGCAGGCAGTCAGGTCATGAAGTCCAGCTCTTTTTCCAATCTCTGGCTCTTCTCCATTCTCTGCTCCTCTTGGAACATAAAAACCAGCAATTTTATCTTAAATGGCCCCTAGCAAGCTCTTAAGACCCCAAGAATGACTCACCAAACTAGGAAGTGACATAGTAACCATAAAAACTCTGTTAGGGTCACAAACATAAACAGCTCTATGAAACCATGAGGTGCAGAATGTTATATTGGTGTTGTGGCATCTCTAGACCCTGAGTGATGCCAATAGTTAAGCACTGGACTACCCAGGGGTAACCTGGAAGAAAGGCCTGGCCATCCACTTGGAACAGTCATGGAAAACCCTGTGTTCGACAAGACACAGCCCTGCCATGATTCAGTACCAAGGAGATGGCAGCTGGTGATAGTCTTGGGGCAGTCCTCATTTACCCAAGTGTCTCCTGCCATTCCAAACTTTCTCACAGAGCGAAGACAAAGACAGGACCCCACCAAGCGAGGTGGGTAGGGTGAAATGGGTAGGCGAGCTAGTGAAGAAGTCTTGCATGTATTTTGCTGGCAGTAAACCAATCCACGAAAAGAGGAACAGATTTCCAAAAGCCCATGCTGAGTCAGCAGGAAGCCCAAGGACACACTGCTGTGTTTCAGTGAGGCCTGCCAGCACCTCCAGCACCCGGAGTGCTGCTCTTTTTGTTTTCCTTTGTTTTTTGTTTGCTTTTCATACTAAGAGGCACAGACCATTTTCCAAATAGCTCCCTAGTGTTCACATCCAACTCATAAGATATGGACCACTGTCCCTTTTACAGATGAGGAAACTGAAGCACGAGATGGTCCCATGGATAGTTAGATGACAGATTAATCTGTCTTCCTTATCTATGCTCTTAACCATGATGTTATGCAGCCTGTGGACACAGACGTTTTGGGAGTGGGGCGGAATAGTCTGCATGAAGAAAAATCTCTGGAACATTCTTATGCATACATAAGTTTGAGGATCATGGGCTCACTGGATATCAAGTTTCATTCTAAAATTCAGGGACATCTTTATTAAATGATCTGTTTTTAACATCCCTGGCTGCAATTGAAGTTACTAGGGACTAATCAGTGATTTTCAGGAATGTTTTGTTAAGCGCAGGTAACACAGCTTATTATTTATGGAGTGATAAGTCACATTGCTGTACATCCAGGCTTGGTTGCTGTATCCAGTATGCCAACAATAGTTGTCTGATAATTTAAAGCATCCCATTATGGTTCTTGACAAAGGAAGGCTACTCTTAACAAGAATCATGTGCCCATCCTCTTTTGCCATCTGTATTTAGGATTCAGCATGTTTCCCTACTTGGACGCTAAGCAATAATGAAGTAGATCACTCATGTGGCTAGCACAAGAGCATCCATGACTGCATGTGTGTTGTTTGCCATCTGTCTGGGAGGAGAGAGGAAGATGGCATGTTCCTGCCCTACACTCCTCAGCACAGTGCCCTTTGATGTAAGCTATGACCCTATGCCTTTGGAGAAATCCATCCATAGTATTCTCTCATGGCCCTGCCAGGCCTCAAGAGCTTATATGTTAGAGGGAAATGAATCACAGAGGTGTTAAGGAGAAAAAGGTGTGTGTGTGTGTGTGTGTGTGTGTGTGTGTGTGTGTGTGTGTGTGATGAATTCAGTTCTTAGGTGGAGGGAAAAGTCATGCTGAGCACAGAAGGCTTTTAGCTCCCAGGAGCTAATATTCAGTATGCTCATTCTGTCAACACGGCATTGTGCTTTCCTGCCACAGATCTCCACCCAGATTGACCTCCGACTTTGCAGCATTGGCAGTGAGACTGGTTTCACCTGTTTGCAACAGTTAAACTATCAGTCATCAGTTCAGAAGCTGCTTAAGCTGACATAGGCAGCAGTTTATCCTACATCCCTTTATCCCACGATAGAAAGCAACAAAGGCTACCCACCTGTCAGAGGAGAGGAAAACAAACAAACAAGCCCCAACACATTCTGAAAACAATTTGGTCTTGCAATGAGGCCATTACACTTGGGTGAAGTGAAGTTGAAGTCTTTTGTTGAAAACAGAAGAAACGAGAGAGAGCCAGAGAGAAAACATCATAAATGGGGTGGACAGCGGGAGAGGGAGGTTAGTCATGGGACCATCTTCAAGGGCTTCAAGCTTGGGCACAGGGGTTTCAGATATAGCAAGCCCAAGAAACTGAAAACAGGGCAGCTAGTGAAAGCTGAATTCCAGGTAAACCATGAATAATCTTTTTATTATAAGTATGTTCCACAACATATTTGAGATCTACTTATACTAAAAACTTTTCTTGTTGTTTATCAGAAATTCAGTTTTAATTGAGTGTCCTGTATTTTATCTGGAAACCTTACTTAGGTAGTGCCCTTTATTCCTTTTGGAAAACAGATGTCTTCCAAAAACTGGGTCATGAATTCAACAGCATAAATACTTGCTAATTATGCTGCACAGTGTGATGGGATTATATATTTATTAAATATAAATAAACTAGTAATGACAGAATTTAGCTATTTAATTGGGAAAATCATCCATTTTGATTATTTATTTGATATAGTAGAAATCAACCTACAATAGATATTATTGATTCTAATATTAGTGGATTATAAATCAAACACCCATTCATTCATTAGGTGATTCTCTGCTTACCAATTATCTGTGCAAGAGCTTGCTGGTAGATATTAAGCTTTATTTCAGTGATGAAAACAATGACCATATATGGACTCCATAACCCAGTTTCTTAAGTAAGTCTGCCTGGAAATAATTTAAATTTAAAGGGATAATAGACCCAAACAAAGACATAACAAATCCCCAAAGAGACAGCAGACTTGCCACCCCCTTGCCACTGCCACCTACCTCCAATCTGTCCCACTCCAATTTGTCCAATGTGGCCTTGAACTAGCATAATAAACAAACACAGTGGATGAAGCAATACAGGCTAAACACTGGGTTCCAGGATTGCAGTGGGAGGGAGTAATGGAGAAAAACCATGAAGAGGAAAGAAGGTCTAAGTAAAAGCAATTCAAATGGCCAGACTCCTAAACGGAAAAAGGGTTATGAAAAGACCAAAGGTGGTCTGGGGCAGAAGTCTGACCTATTGGCCTGGAGAGAGGAGATGGCAGAGAGAAGAGAAGTAGGCAAGCACAAGGATGATGAGTTGACCACTGACTGGTATTGGAAGCGCTGTCACATGGAAGAAAGTGGAACTTGTCTGTCTGGTTCCAGAGGTCAAAACCAAGGCCAATAAAAGGACATAGTAGGAGAGCTGACTTGGACCCCAGTTAGGAAAGAGCTTTCTAAGCAGAACCAGTTGTTGTCCAATTGACTCCAACTCACAGTGTGGCTCCCAGACATAGAGCTGTGCTTAGTAGAGTTTTCAGTGGCAGACTTTTCAGAAGTAGACAGCCACGCTCTTCCTTCAAAATGCCTCTGGGTCGCTTTGAAGCGCTAGCCATTCGTGAAGTAACCAAGTAGGTTAACCATACAGCCATCCGGAGACTCCTTCTACGCCTTGGAGCTGTCTTAATGGCAGAGTGGGCTACTCTGGGAAATGGAAAGTGGAGGTGGCACATTGGTGATTGGGTTTGAGGAGAAAGGGCTCCTCTCTTGGGTGAGGGAGAGGATAGATGATCTTTAAAGTCCCTCCCCCCTTCTGTTGTATGCTTCAACACCAACATGGCACCAGGGACTTGGTCTCTTTCATTCACTGTATGTTCGGCTGCTAACTGTAAGGTCAACAGTTTGAAACCACCAGTCACTCTTGGGAGAGAGTTGGGGCTTTCTACTCCCCTAAAAAGATACCATCTTGGGAGCTCCTGAGGGCAATCCCACCCTGCCCTTTAAAGTCATGAAGAGTCATCATCAACTCAACGGCTGGGAGATTTGGGGTTTTTTGAGTCCTCAGCACCTCCAACGCTTTTTAAGGTCCGGGGGTGAGAGTGTTTTGTGCAGGAGGTGGGCCTTAGTCTGGACTTGGGATTTGGTGTGAGAGGGACAGGAAAAGTCCTTAAATCAAATCAGAAGGAGCAGGACAAACGCAGGAGGAGCCCCTATCTGAGGAGCAGGTTGGTTATGCTGCTGTTGTTAGGCGTTGTTGAGTTGTTGCCAACTCACCGTGGCTTTACCCACACAGAGGGAAACACTCTCTAGCCCTGTGCTCTGCTCGCAGGCTTTGCTTTTTGATTCACCGAGTCAACCCCTCTCATCAACGCACCTTCCTCTCTTTTTTTGCTGACCTGCTACCAGTCCTTCTCCAGGGACTGGTCTCTTCTGACAACATGTCCAAGTATGTGAGATAAAGTCTTGCCCTCCACACTTCCAAGGAGCATTCTGCTTGCATTTCTTCCAAGATCGTTCATTCACTTCTTTCACCCGCACCATGTTTCAAATGCATCGGTTCTTCTGCTGTCTCCTTATTCCTGGTGTCATTTTCACGTGTATGAAGCTAGCATGGCTTTATGTAGGTGTGCTTTAATCTTCAAAGTGACATCTTTGCTTTTGAATAATTTAACAAGATCTTCTGCCGCACATTTGTCATTTGATTTCTTGATTACTACCTCCATGAGTGTTGATTGTGGATCCAAATCAACTTAAACCCTTGACAACATCGGTCTTTTAACCAGTTATTATGATGTTGTCTGTTGGTCCAGATGTGAGGATTTTATTTCCTTTAAGTTGAGCTGTAATGCATCCTGTAATGAGACCTCGTCCCTTATCTTCATCAGTGAGTGCGTCAGGCCTCTCTACTGTCAGTCAACAAGGTTCTGTTCTCCAGCTAGGGCAGGTTGCTAGTGAATCTTTCTCTCATCCGGATGCCACACTGCTCTTCATCTATTCCAGTTTCTCAGATTATTTGCGCAGCATATAAATTGATCGAGTATTGTGACGTGATACAGACCTTTTCTGATTTTAAACATTCGTATCTCCTGATAAGGCACCCTGGGGGTGTAGTGGTTACACGGTAGACTGCAATCTACAAGGTCAGTGGTTTCAAACCAACAACCAACCTTTCTACTCCTATAGAGTCTCAGAAACTCACAGGGGTAATTCTACCCTGGACTGTGTGGTCACTTCGAGTCATCATCCCCTCAATGGCAGTGAATGAGTGAGTGAACCCCTTATTCTGTGTAAAAGATTGCCTCTTCCTCTATAAACAGATTATCGATGAGCACAATGAAGAGTTCTGTCATCCAGGGCTTCTCCTGATCTACACAGTCAAATGCCTTTGAATTATCAGTAAAGCATAAGTAAGTAACTTTCTGATGATCTTTGCTTTCAGATAACAGCCATGTGACATCAACAATGAATCTGGCTTGGAGTTTCTGGTGGTTCCCTCTTATGTCCTGCTGCATCCATTTTAATTTACCTTCATTATCATTTTATTTGCATGTGATATTCATGATTAAAAAAAAGTTAAGATCTTGAAAAACTTAGATGGTCAAGCCCACACAGCAGATATAAAACCTGCTCCTACTTGGGGTCACCCTGGGCCAGAAACTCATGTTTACTGGGAACAGACACAACACCCCCCCACACACACACACACATACACACTGCTCACTGGGGCCCTGATGGCTAGATCACAGGACTCACTGATTCCAAACATCACATTGTGAATTGAAGGGACTTCTGTGTGATTGACCACCATTGCCTTGCACACTAACTGAAACTCTTATATGACCCTACCCTCAACATCTGATGCACACAGTGATTGCATTTAAAGAGACATGTCTACAGAATTCTTCTACGGATTTCTCAGTGGTGTCATTCTTCCGGGCTTGGCTACTATATAGCACATTGGAAGTAGAGGATTAGATTCGATGGCCAACTCACCTGGAGGAAAGTAAATGAATATAGCTCATTTAAGGCAGAGAGGCTGGTGAGTCTGTCATTAAGATGCCCCAGGCCCAGCCTGGCCTCTGTCCCAGCAAGCTGAGGGAGCCACATTGATATTAGAATCTATATACTGAGAGATGCAAGGGTTCCAGGAAGCCCTGCCAGCTTCCCAATCCTGAAGTTGCCATCCCAGAGATTGGAGAAGGGGAATCCATTAGACTTCAGATGCATACTAGATGCATACTCCCAGATGCTGGTGAATCTTACCTGGAGCGTATATGCAGATGATAACTCCTGTGCTGTCCCAAAAGGCCACTTTCATATCCAAGGGCCTCTCAGGCGTGATCTCGTGCATATCAGGAGGCAGGGTGGAGTTGAGCCAGTTCAAGTGGTGTCTGTAGAAGTTACATAATCTCTTGTGAAGGGGTGGAGTCTAGTCTGTCAATCAATCAGGTCACAGTTTGATGACCTCATCTGGACGTGCCACAGAGATAAATAGCTCACTAGAGACCAGATACACAGACTGTGAGACACTCCTGTTGACAAACTACATGGAGCTACACTAGAGCCCTGGACATGGAGGAACCATGGAGAGAGACCCTCACCAGCACTGAAATGCTTCCACTGCCACCAGCTCCACAAGACTTTCCACCCACTGGCCTGTGATATCCCTGGATTCAGCATCAATGCATGTGTTGCAGGAGTCTGAAGAGGAATTTATAGATTGGTATCAAATATATGAGCTAATATTGGACTTAGGGACTTGATCTGGACTAGGCTGGGATGTTTTCTTAATGGACAATTACCCTTTGATGTACAGTTCTTACACACATGACTCTGGATTCTCTAGTTTACCCACATTAACACAGTGCCTTTGAAGTGACCTTCAATGGTGCCTTGCAGTCAGTCCTGTGAACCGCATTGGTTTTCAACTCATGACTGATTTTTAAGAAACTCTTTTCTATAAAATACTGCATTCCTTACCTAAGTGACGCCTTCTTTTCCTCAGGACCAGTTAGAAGGAGTGGCCTTCACAAAACTTGATGCTGCTCAGGAGAGACAAGTTGCTGACATTCAAGAATGGGTGACATTTCTTTCCCCGGCACATCTTTCTGTAGGGAAGTGACTTGGGGGATGGTTACGTAGGGGCTCAAATTACTGTTAATGGGGTCCTTGGGCAATAAAATGGTTTCAACTTGTTCCTAACCTTTTACCATTGGGACTCAGTCCAGCCAGTCATCATCAGGAGACTGTGTGCTCTTCTCCTCCATGGGCACAAACATAAATTGGACTTGAAGTATAACTCACACACACTTACCTTTAGGGGAGAGAGTAACATAAACTTGGCAGCTTTAATATCAGTGTGTAACAGCCATTTAACATATCATGGGGCCCATGTCTCAAAATTCTGTTGTCATCACAGAGAAAAGCACAAAAAAGATATGAGGAAGAATGGTGTATGTGTGTGTGTGTGTGTGTGGGAGGGGGTGTTTTCCTGACCAGTGTGCTAAACATCTATATACATTTTAACTTTTATTTTACTTTTTACACATCCTCATAGCAAACATCTCCAAGATAATGGAAGCTATGAACTCAGAAGACCAGATTCTCATCCTCTGTAGACAGGCGAGGTTAACAGTTGACATACCCTTAAACATTTTAGATACACAATCGCATGGATGATCAAGAAACTGCTTTCCATAAAAGGCCTGGGAGCAGACAAGTCCCTGGGAAGCACATTCCCTGTGGGAGGGATGAGGTAAGTGCTTGTCAGGAGATGGCTTAAACTCTCCACCAAGACAGGCTCCAGTGGAAAGCAGCAGTGTACTGGGAGGCACAAACAAGCGCAGGCAGCCCTGGCCTGGTCTGCAAACCAGAAGGCGAGAGACGCCGGGAGCTGCCCACACAGGCACATCTGTCCCTGCTTGAAATCCGATTTTCTCACCATCTGTTCCTGTATCCCAGCCTCACTGTAAACAAAGTTTATGCACAGCGACCCATTGTGTTTCCAAGATAGGGCCCCCAGTCTCTCTGCTCCCACCCGAAAAGAAGCCTTTGGTGGGGGTGGGGGCCTCATGACAATCGATTTCCCCTGAAAATATTTAAAGTGTGAGAAGGCTGAGAGCAATTTACAAACCTGGATGCTAACTGCCTTGGGTAAATGGGGTGTGACATCAATACCTGGTCTTGTAAATTCTGTAAGGAAGCATCCCAAGGAGCCGGGGGGGGGGGGGGGGGGGGGGGATTTAACCCCTGCCCTCCACCCCTCGCAATACCTCCCACCCCCAACCCTGCCCTCCAGAATAGAGAGGAGCTCAGAGCAGAGCTGAGCAGGGTGGGCTTACCGCACCCATAGCAGGCCAAGGAAAAGCACAGCAGTTGCAGAGTTTGCCTTGGGTGTGAGAGAACCCCTGGCCCCAAGGTTACAATTTGGCAAGGAGCGGGGGTGAAGGGGTGCCAGGCCTCAAGCATGACTTCAAGATGTGAGTCTGGGAAGGGACGTTGGGGCTCTGCAAAGACATCCAGATAGCAGACCATCTGTGCGCTGTGGGGAGGGAACAGCTGACCTGACCTCCAGCTCTGGTGTTTACAGCCATATAATACTTACCATGACTTCTCCCCCACCCCCACCCCCACCCCCAGCTGGGAGCACTTACGTATCTTTGAGTGGATTTGGTTAATCCTTTTACTATCCCATGAGTAATCTGAGATGCAGAGGAACAAATGGGAAGAAGAAGAGAAAACAGATCCCTAATTTTAATAGGGGCCACTGCCATGGCAGAGGACAAAATAGCATTCACTGTGCTAACTGCACAGGGGAAGTCATGGGGTCCTTTGTGGCAGAGGAAAGGGCTGGCCCATGGCGGGAGTTGAGCAGGGGGTGAGGAAGGGGTTTGGAGATATAGATGCCTTGAGGGGACCGACTTAATTTTTTTTTTTGCCAAAGGAGCCCAGGTCATACGAACTAATTAAGCTAGTCTCTCACAATCAGGGAATTGAGAAATAGGGGCTGGGGAAAAACTGGAACCAACTCTATGAAGTTCCATTTACACCGGAGGAATCGGCCTGAGTGCACAGCTCTATGAGGTGCCGAGAGTCAGTTCTGACTCAGCGGCCCTGGGTATGTACACAGGAAATGCCTCGATGCATGTAGATTGATACCAGAGATCATCATGCGTACTAGGTGTCGCTCATACATGCATGTTTTATTCCAAAGAAGAGGTGTTTCAGCGTGTATCTGAAATCAGTAGATGGCTACAGACATCCTCTTTAAAAGGTCCCATCAAGACAGTGGCTTCTGAGGGGATCTGGTTGCCCTGCTTAACTTCAAGACAGAGTGTACCGCTTGGAAGGCTACGGTAGAAAGTTTTCTGGGATCCCAATGGAGCTATTTTGATAGCGCTGTCTCCAAGGACACAGGACAATCACAGGGACTTACAAACACATTTTAAGACCATGGAAAACTGCATTGGTAAATAAAAGACCAAGAAAGTTGCACCAAAGACTTTCCCCATTGGAACAACGCACCAGCTCCTTCTTCAGGGCTGGCCAGAGCTCTCCTCTGAGAATTTCCATGGGGAATCTTACCTCATCTACCCTACGTCCTTGATCTTGTCCTTCCAGGCTTCTTTCTAGTCTCCAAACCCAAAGGACATGGGAAAGGAATACGTTGTTGAGTCCCTTCACGGTGCAAAGCTCCTGTTCGGACTCGGTGTAACTAGAAGCAAGCAGAATTCTCCAGGGAAAGATTGGGAAGATGGAAACGCCCTCTACAGAAGACCCATGTGGAAGAGAGCTCAAGAAATAATAGCTTCACATGTTCACATCTTTGTTTAATAAAGGTTTTGTGATTTCGTAGCAATTCTTTTGAATTACCTGTATAAATGAATGTATCTGTGTGAGCATGAGGGGAGTTAGACATTTTATGGAAAAGGGCAATGAAAAGACAATGGCATTTTCCCCATGAGCATTTGGAAGCCTACTCATGTATACAGACAGACATAACTATTTATACTCAGACGTGTGCACTAGCACGAATACAGACTGTGGCAGTCACCTCACCTGGTGTCAATTTGAGGATTAAGAGTGGAGGGGTGAAATCTAGCCTGTCAATCTGGAGATAGTCAACAAGATCTTTGTGTGGGCCTGGCTTTCTCCTGAAAATTCTGGGAAACCTGGCTCTCACCCTTGGAGGTGAGAGACTCATTTCTCAGTCCCTTGGAGACACTGTCCTCTCTGGGAAACATCCCTGAGGAAAAAGCACATGGAACTATCCTAGTGCTGGGAGCCAGGCAAGCCACATGGATTCCACCAGACCTCTGAAGCCGGAGAAGTCACACAGAGACCCCTGCCAGCGCTGAGATGCTTCTACCACCACTGACTTTGCACCCACTGGCCTGTGATATTTTTGCATTCAGCATCATTACATATGTTTTGTGAGTCTGGAGAGGACTTTATAGATTACTGTCAGACATATGGGCTAATATCAGACTTATGCTCCTCGACTGGACTGGGTTGGGATGTTTTCTTAATATACAGTTGCTCTTGTATATAAATCTCTTTCTTATACACATATGTGTGTTTATGAATTTGTTTCGCTAGTCTATCTGGACTAGCACACTGACTTTGTTCATATATTTCCTACTTCCATCTACTAAGAGGACTGAAGCAAAGATCTCTTTAAAGCAATGAAGACAAGCAGATTTGAAGTTTAGCTTCTAAATATTCTCCACTTAGATTAATCAGGCTTTGTGAGCAATATGGTTCCAGGGCTAGAGTAGGGAAAATCTTGGATTATCTGCGCTAGAAAGTAAGGAACTACTCAAAGAATTATGGGGGCACATCAGAAGTGATCATGAAAAGGCTCCCACTGGTTGTCTGGAATTATGTGAGCAATACAATGAATAATAGTTATTGATTTTTAACTCTCTGAGTGAAACAGGGGTCCAGGCATCTCTACAGGTATCAATTCAATGAACAAGTGGGGAGAGGGGAAAAAAAAAGCTCTGTCTTGAAACATCTTCCCACAAAAGAGTCATGAATGACTTTGAAGGAACTTGTAGGGTATCATCTTTACTGAATGTAGCCAGTAAGCATGCCAGCAATGGACCAATCAAAATCATGCATCTCTGGATATGAGGCCACGGGAAGAGGACAGTATCATTGCTGGGGAAGGGTTCTTGAGAACAAAGAATTGAAGTGGAATCAAATGGTTAGTCCTGATGTAAGTAGAAGGGCTGATAAAGCCGGGCATGGTACCAAGTCATTCTGCTCTGTAAAATACCTCCAGGTGATGAGAGAGAAGGAAGAGCAGGATCTGCTCAGGCGATGGGCACTAAAGAGAAATGATTATAAAAACAGCAAAACCCAAACTCGCTACCATCGAGTTCATGCTGACTCAAATTGCTTGATCAAATTAACCTAAGTTGACGCTGTACCGTGTACTTCCTTGCCCCCACTTAAAACGTTTGTTGTTGTTTTCTTTTTTAACTTTTACGAAGAAGCTAATTGAAGCCAGCTGCAGGAGAGTCTGTTTTGACCCCAAGAGGAGGAGGGTTTTCAGTGACTGCAGTCCAACAGCCTTTCTTGAATGGACTCGAACCTTCAACCTCAATCTCTTATTTTCCCACACGTGATTCAGGTTTGACCTGTGTTTGCACCACCGGAGGACTCCAGAAGAACGAAAAATATTCCCCACAAGCTCCCTGCTTCCGGCATGTAGCGATCCTATAGGACAAAGGGTCCGTGGGTGTCGAGACCCGGAACTCTTTCCTGGAGTACAAAGGCCCATTTTTCTCCCGTGGAGCAAGCGGCTGGAAGTTTCGAACTGCTGACCCTGCTGTTAGCAGGCCAGCGTGGTAACTATTTTGGCAACAGGCTGACTAAAGTCCCTCTTCAAGAAAGCATTCCGTGGACATCTTCTACGCCAAGAAGTATAGACGCAAATTTCGCGGAGAAATATTGCCTCTCTCCCCTGGGACCATCAGTGAAGAGAGACAGAGCCATGGCCTCCCATGTCTGAACATGTTAGAAATAGCAACAGACTCTCCCACAGCAGGATCTGGCATTCCGGGTTGATGAATGATTTGGTGACTAACCCACATTGATATACACCTTTGGGTTATGTTAGGGGAGGCGCCATAATGACCGTAGCGGATGGTAAGAGCCAACCCAAACTATGCTAACCACCGATGCCAGGGAGCTTCTGACATCAAAGCTGGGTGTTTAGGGAAGCTGCTATGCTGAAGGCCAGCACTCCTTCTGTCTACAATAGGACAATAATAGATCACAGCCACGAACATTCCTATAAGCACCCTCCATCCAGGCACCAATCAGCAGCCGCCACGCATCACAAGCTCTAAGTGCGCAGCATGGAATGAGGCAGCATTTGGGGACAGAAAGCAGCTGCTGCCTCTGAGGCCCCTGTCCCTTCTCTTGCTACAAGGCCACAGGCGTCTTCCCCTGCTCCGCAGAAAGCGCAATTCTCGGAGGTTTGAAAGGGTTCCCATGTGGTCATGGATTTTCCTCCTTGCCTTGCAAATGAGGCACGAGACGCCTGTCGTTTTAGGCGCAGTAAGTCATGTATCCATCAGAGGATGTTGAGAAATTTCCGACATGGAAAAGCTCCCCATCTCAGGCCTGAGCGCCGCCCGTGGTTTCTTTGTCTCCCCTCCTTTGGAGCGTTTGCTCCAGGAGGGGGGTTTACCCTAGAGGGCTGCGGGTTCCTCACCTCAGAGGCAGGGTGGCAGCTGTTGGAGAACTGTTTTCAACACCAGACTATTTTAAGGTCTCTGTAAAGTGGGTGAAAACTCACTCTGGTGAGAATTTCTTAAAACAAAACAAAACCAAAAAAAAAAAAATTCCCTTTTTAGAAATCAGAACATTAAAGCTCTGTAAGACATCTGGCTCCTGTAACACAGAGACTTTTACTGGGTGCCATACCCTGGGCCATTCTTAACAGAGGACACTAAGAATCTCTTATTCTCACATGTGACTCAGCCGAGCAACAGCTGACCCATGGGAAGACAGAGAAAAGATGGCTGAGGTGACACTTGCTGGTTTTAGCTAGTTCACCTGAGATTAACAAAAAAAAAAAAAAAGGCACATATTATATAACTTCTAGATGCTAACACATAGTAAATGATTGCTTCATTGCAGATCTTATTAATATAGCCTTCAAGCAAATATAAAAACAAACAAACCATTTTTCATTCCTACAACTAGCACAGAGTCTACCTAAAGGGGACCTTAGAAACCACCCTCAGGAAAATGCCAGTAACTTTTCATTCCATTTCACCCCGAACCCTTTGAAGCCCCCCATGTGGCTGAGCCCAATGAAAGGCAGAAGTTTACCACTTTCACAATTCATCCGCAGTGTCATTCAGCTGCCTGGGGCAGCCTCACAATACCTCTGCGGAGAAAGGCCTTGAACCTCCATCTTCTCCTGATGAAGAGAGTGCTGGTCAGTGGTAGAATTTTCATCTACCATTCAGAAAACCAGGGTTTAATTCCCAGTCAAGGCATTTCATGCACAGTCACTGCTTGCCTTTCAGTGGAGGCTGAGGTGCTGAGGTGAGGCTGCACAGCCTTTAGCAGAGCTCCCAGACTTAGAGAGAAAAGGAAGAAAGGCCGGTGATCTGCTTTCCAAACTCTGATCCCCAGGCTCCCACAGGGATGGTGTGAACCTGGGCAGCTTTTCCTCCCTTTCGGCATGGGATAGCCATGCGCAGGGGCACCTCCCTGACCCCTAGCAGTGACACCATTACAGGTGAGGACCTGAAGATCTGAGAAGGCTGTCTGACTGCCCATTCTAGACCATTCTGGCTCTCGGGCCCTGATTTTAACCCATCGAGTCACGACCTCTCTCCTGATTGGGGATTCATCAAAAACTAAAGCCACTGCCCCCCTCAAGGCAGATTCCAACTCATTCTGACTCTTTCTATGGTGGCCTGGAGTATCAATCTATCTTTCTCTGGCAGAGAGGATGGTGGAGTGGAACTGCCGAACTATGGATTAGCCATGGAGTGCTTAGAGCTCAGAACGAATTGCTCATGCAGGGATTTATTATGATAAACAATCCAGTCATTCATGAGGCAGGGACT
>PVJH01026077.1:0-30559 GCA_004026705.1 Nesogale talazaci | reverse complement strand
TGGTGGTCGTGGGAGCTACCCAGCGCTGCTCCTGAGAGCCGCTGCTGGATTTGAACTGTCAAGCCCCGCGGGACACTTACGCCACCGTGGCTCAGCCCTGCATGTCTTCTTTAAAAATTCTTTGCTCAAAGCTTTTACTCCTACTTTTTATTGGGCTGTTTGCTAATTACTAAGTTTTTAAAGTTTTAAAAACTTTCCCACTAGGTTGAAGGTTCAAATCCTGCAGCAAGGCTGGGCCTCCTACTCCCACCACCAGAGGGCAGTGATGCACCCCCCAAAAAAACTTTTATATACAAATCCTTTGGTTTAAAAGATTACTAACTACTGATCCAAATACTAATTTACACACACACATATACACACACACACATATGTATACTAAGGTGGTGTATTTTAAGCGGGACACCACTGACTGGGGAGTGGGGTGGGGGGGTTCTTGATTAAAAATTTGGTCTAGGGGGCTGAGTCCCGGTGGCATAGTGGTTGTACACGGGACTGCGGCCCACTGGGATGGAGGTTCAATTCCAGCTCCACAGAGCAAAGGCTGGGTCTCCTACTCCCATCACCAGAGGGCAGTGATACCCCAAAAAAACAAACAAAAAAAAAATTTGGTCTATATGGAGCAACAAAAATATAAGGAGCTAATACTGGGGGCCTGGAGGGAGGGAGGATGTTTTGAGAGTGATGATGGCAATGGGTGTGTAAATGTGGCCTGCATACAATTGATGTTGGTATGGATTGTGATGGGAGTTATATGAGCCCCCAATAAAATGATTCATTAAAAAAACGGGGGGGGGAGGGAAAAGAGGAGCTTTTTTTTTTTTTTTTTTAAAGAGGATTTTGTACCAAGGGCTCAAGTGGAAAATGTTTGGAAATGTATGTGGCAGCATGTGTGCAAATGTGCTTGATATAAATGATGTACTGAATGTTGTAGTAGCTGTAAGAGCCCCCAATAAAATTTTTAAAAAAAATTTTTTAATGTTCACAGAATGCAAATATAGTATTGTTATATATTTATTTAATTTTAAAACACCACGGAACACAGGACAAATTGTTAAAAAGCGGGACATCTGGTCACCTTAATGTATACATATGTGTAATATGTGTGTGTGTACCATTACCTGATTGTCTTGTTCAAGTTTTGGTAGATGTGTCTTTCAAGACATTCATTTTAACAAGTTTTCTAAGCAAAGAGATGTTTATAATATTTCTTTACTATCTTTGTAATGTCCTTTACATAAGAAGTAATATTCCTGATCTCATTTCTGATATTTGTAATTTGTGTCTTCTATTTCTAAGTTACAGGTTTGTTATTACTATTCAAAGAACCAGCATTTAGTTTTGCTAATCTTCATTACTATTTTTTTCCAACTTCATTGATTTGGCTCTGTTCCTATTTCTTTTTTATGCTTACTTTGAATTTAATTTCCTCTTCTCTTTCTAGTTTCCATGGATATTAGAACTTACTTTCTTCTAATATACACTTTCAATAATATCAATTTTCTTCCAAGTGCAGCTGGTGCGGCTTTATTAAGTGCAATGTAGCCAAAAGAAATTAACAAAAGCCAAATGAAGGCCAACCATCATAGTAGGACAAAGGAAAGTAAGAGGAAATGGAGAAAAGAACTAGGAGGCAAAGGACATTTATAGAGCTCTAAATACAGGCACATACATTTGTAAATATACTTATATATAATGATAGGCAAATAGATTTATGTACATATATTTATGTATTAATTATTAAGGTAGCAGATGGACATTGGGCCTGTACTCAGGTACTCCCTCAACACAAGAACTTTGTTCTACTAACCCAGTATTCTGTGATGCTCACCTCTCAAGTTCATTGAAGACAATATGGGTACATAGGTAAATGTGGTGAAGAAAGCTGATGGTGCCCACTTATCAAGAGCTAGCATCTGGGATCTTTGTTTTTTTTTGGTGGGGGAGGGGGGCATCACTGCCCTCAGGTGGTGGGAGTAGGAGGCCCAGCCTTTGCTCTGTGGAACTGGAATCAAACCTCCATCCCAGTGGCCCACAGTCCCACGCACAACCACTACGCCACCGCGGCTCAGCCCTGCATCTGAGATCTTTTTTGTTTGTTTGTTTTTGGTTTTGGGGGGGCATCACTGCCCTCTGGTGGTCATGGGAGCTACCCAGCCTTGCTTCTGGAAAGCGGCTGCTGGATTTGAACCGCCAAGTCCATGGGCCGCAGTCCCGCACTCAACAACTACGCCACCTAACACTAACCCTAACCCATCTGGCTTATGAGCGTCTTGCATTCGGCGTCATTGTATGTGTTTTTCTACCTGGACTAACACAGATTTCCAAGTGCAAAGTGAGCAGTTCGAATCACCAGCCACTGCAAAGAGAAAAGCAGGGTCACCCAAAGTGTACAGGTTTCAGTGAGGCTTCCAGACTAAGAACAGACTACATAGAAGGAACAGGCTGTACACATCTGATGAATTAACCATGGAAAACCTTCGGGACAGACTGGAAAGATGGTCAGATACTGAAAACCTCATGAAAAGCAGCAGAATACCGTGAGAAACAGTGCCAGAAAATGAGGCCCTTCGGTTAGAAGGTGCTCAAAATATGACTGAGGAAAAGCTTCCAACTCCAGGTAGAGTTGACCATCAATCAAGACGTGGATGGAGCAAAGCCTATGAGAAATAAGCCTTCAGAACTTCCATTTGCAGATGAAGGCCAATTCAAAAGGAGACAACACAGTTGCAGATATCCATTCCTAATTAGAACTTGGCATGCATGAAATAGGAATCTAGGAAAACTGGAAGTTGTAAAAAAATGAAACGGAATTCATAAAAATTGACCTTTTAGGCATTGGGGAGTTGAAATAGACTGGCCTTTAGCCATCTAGAATCAGGCAATCATGGTTTACTAGGCTGTGATTCATACTAAAGGCTATCATCCTTGATCTTCATCAGCAAGGACTTCAAGGCCTTTTCTCTTTCAAAAAGTAGTGTTTGGTCATCTGCATATCATAGATTGTTAATAAGCCTTCCTCTGATGCTGGCTGTTGTTAGTCCAGTAGACTAGAGAAACAAATTCACAAACACGCCTATGTATATAAGGGAGAGGTTTATATACAAGAGGAATGGAACATTGAGAAAGCATCCCAAGTCCTAAGTCCGATATTAGCCCTTATGTCCGATACCAATCTCTAAAGTCTTTTTCGGACTCAAGAAGCACATGCAATGATGTCAGGACAATCACAGGCCAGTGGGTGCAGTGATGGCAGGGGTCTCCCTGTGGCATCCCAAGCACCTCAGCGCTGGCAGGAGACTCCACATGGCTTCCCCGGCCCCAGAGGTCTGGTTCCGTGAGGGTAAGCCCATGTGGCTTCTCCGGCACTTCCTGTTTCTAAGACTCAGGATTTATCAGCATGCTGCCGTGTTGTCTTCTCAGTAGAGCGTCTCCAAGAGAATGAGTCATAAGTCTTTCAACTCCATTGGGAAATAACACGAGATTTCTCAGAATTCTCCAGAGAAAGCCATGCTCACACAGAGGGCTCATTGGCTAGCTCCAGATTGACAGGCTAGACTCCACCCCTACACTCCCAATCATGAAATTGACACCAAAGTACATGCCTGCCACACTGGTGCCATATTGCTCTTCAAATAGTGCAATTTCTCTGATGATTTGCTCAGCAGACGATTGAATAAGGATGGTGAGAGCATGCGATCCAGACACACAGGTTTCCTGATTGTAAACCAGGCAGTAGTCTTTTGGTCTGCTAGCACAACTGCTTCTTGATCCATGTACAGATTCCACATGAGCACACAGCAGTGTTCTGCGGTTCCTATGCTCTGTGATTCCTATTTTTCTCAAGGTTCTCCAGTTTGTTATTATCCACATGGTCCAATGGCTTTGCATAGTCAATAAACACAAGTCGGTATCTTTCAGGTATTTTCTGCTTTCAGCCAAGATCCAGCTGACATCAGCAATAATATCCCTTTTTTTATGTCTAGCCTGACATTCTGGCAGCTCCCAGTCCATGTACTATTGCAACCATTACTAGATGATCTTTATTAAAATTTTATTTGACATTAAAAAAAAAAAAGTTACAGGCTCAGAAACTCACAGTGCCAGTTCTACCCTGCCAATTTAAGGTCACTATGTGTCAGCAACGACTTGATGGTAGTGAGTTTGAGGTCTGGGGGGGTGTTTCTAGTTGTAAATTATACCATTTCTTCTCTTCTCTTACTGCATCAATTACATTAAAAAAATTTTAGAGGTTGCCTTAGGGTTGCCAATCTATAATGTACAACTAAACTTTTTAGCCCACTATCAAATAATATTATGAGCATTACAGATATTTGACAAGAGTACTCCTATAATTGTTGCTTCCTATTCCTTATCACATTATCATCATTCACTTCATATATTGAAAAATTATTTTAAACAATCTATTAGTTATTAGACCAACGAAGAATAAGAAAAACAAGATTTCACCTTCATTCTTTTTCAGACCCTTTTCTTATGCATATCTGAGTTTCTGAACTATATCATTTTCCTTCTCTCTGAAGAACTTCTAACATTTCTTAGAAGGTTAGTCTACTGTGACATATTTCCTCAAATTTTATCTGACAATTTCTCCTTCATTACTGAAGGATAATTTTGCTGGGTACAGAATTCTAGGGTTGTGGGTTTTTTTCTTTCAACATTTTAATGATTCACTCTACCTCCTTCTTACTATGTAAAGAGACATCCAATGAATTCTTATCATTTTTCATCTAGAAGTAAGTGGAGTTTTTATTTTGAATTTTCTTTTTTAAAAAAGGCACCTATAAAACAGAACATACAATACAGATGTACAAACGGCTTCAAAATAAATCCATGAAGACATCTTCACATTATGTGTGCACACACATACATATTGTGATATCAAATCGCTGGGGGTATGTATGGTCATCAATGGAAGGAATAGGCTGACCTGAAGAGTTCACCTGGGAAAGCTACTCTGGTCATAGAGGTGGTAGAATGGAGGGCTAGGGAAGGGATGGCCCTGCCTCCTGACTCTGTTCTCAGGGCAGAAAGTATTTTAGAGTGAAGACCGTTTGCAGAGGAAAAAATGTCTTGGGTTAGGGATGGGAAGGCACATTTGCAATAGAACTCAGGTTGAGAGAGGGCAGGCAAAGTGCCTGGCATGCAGAGGGTACATGGCTTTCAAATGCAGATAGGTTGATCCTGGCCCCTGTGGTGCTGGGGAAGGTAGAAACCTGCAACCAGCAAGGAAGTTCTGGCTGATGATGGACTGAGGATAATACCACATATTGGGGACATGGGATCAATTCCATTTACTATAGCTGCCAATTCAAAACTGGGTCCTGCAAGTGGAGAAGGCTAGGGATGGAGGCCTCAACCAGGAATTGCCCAGCCACCTCACAATGTAGAAAGGAAGTGAGAAAAGAAGTCTTTTTTTCTCCTGGAGCCACAGAAGACAAAACACCCAGTGGGGTATGGCTTCATTTCTGACCAGAGATGGTGGGAAAATCCCATGGGAAGAACAGAAGACTGAAGGGGTGGAAGTGGCTGTGCCTGGGTGGGCAGACTGAAATGGTATATGCCCCAAGCACTGGGCATAGATCAGTGGCGGGAAGAGGGAGGCAGCAGGAAGTTCCCCTGCCACCCACTAGTACTTCCAATTACATAATCCAAGTGGCGGCTAGAGGGAGACAGATTGATTCAATCAACCCATTTACTAAAAGATGCTTTATTTCTCTGATTTCTTGCAAGATTTTGTCTTTCGTTTTCTGCAATTTGAATATGAGATACGTAGGTGTAGATTTTTTGGTATTTTTCCTACTTGGTGTTCTGTAAACTTATACCTGTGATTATTCTTTGTCATTATTCTGGGCAGTTTCAACCATTATCAATTAAAATGCACTTTCTCTTCTTTTCTCTTTCTTCTACTCCTAGTATTCCCAACATACATATGCTAGGGGCTGAGCCCCGGTGGCGTAGTGGTTGTGCGCAGGACTGCGGCCCCCTGGGACAGAGGTTCAAATCCATCCCAGCAGCAGCTCTCCAGGAGCAAGGTTGGGTCTCCTCCTCCCACCACCAGAGGGCAGTGATGCCAAAACAAACAAACAAAAATCATACAAATGCTAGTTTTTGTAATTATCCCATCATTTTGGGATACTTTTTATTTGTAACTCATCTGTATATTGATTTTCAGAATGGGAATTTTCTATTGATATTTTTAAACTCATTCTTTCTTTGGCCATGTGCAATCTCTTCATGAACACATCAGAAATATTATGTTTAATTGTACTGTCTCTTTCTCATTATGGAAAGAGGTTTCTCTACTTACAGTATCTATTTGTTCTTTCATGTTTCCTATTGTTCCTTGTTCAAATAGAATTCTTAGCTTGGCAATTCGGCTATTTTAAATTCTCTATCAGATGAGTCCAAGTTTATTACTATAAATGCCACTGATTTTGACGTTTGGCTTGTCTCTTCACACTGGCTTTGTTTTTATTTTGCATTTCAGCATGCCCTGTAATTATTACTGAAAGCAGACCATAATGGACCAGGTTTTTAAAAAATTTTAGATAGATCACTGCTATAAAGTTTTCTATTTGTCTGGTTAGGAGTTCTAAAATGTTTACTCTTTGGTATACCTGAGGTATCAAATTATAAATTTTCCTCTAATGTCCTTGTTTTTAATTCCCCTGCTGTCTTTGGGTTTTCTTAGACACTCTTTCTGAAACAGGATCTGAAGCTTGCAATTCTTTTAGCTGTAATCTCATTTTTATACAGAATCCTATTGGCATGGTAAGAAAACCTGGTAGCATAGGCGACTAAGCATTAGACGGATAACTACAAGTTCCACAATTAAACTCAATAATCACTCAGTGAGAGAAGAATGAAATCTCATTAAGTTTTAGTCTTAGAAATCCAAAGTATAATTCTACTCTGTCCTACAGTGTCACTATATGTCAACCTGATGACTGTGGTTAGCAAGCCAACACATCAGACTTACCTCATTGATACGGTGACAAGATGTAAGAAAAAAAAAAGCATTCTACAGTCTTACGTTCAATGCTTTAGTGAGCCAGTGTCCCTTAGCTTTGATCTTCACTCACAAGATTTTTTTAGTCTTCTTCCCGACTTAGGTGAGAAAGATTTTGGGGACCTGGAGTTAGGTATTACCCTTCTCCAAGGTAAGTTAAACTTTAGTAAAATTCAAGTTTTCTTTGATGGCAGGACTTGTTAAGAACAGAGAGCTCTAGGGCTATTTTGTAATGATTACTTTTTCTCTTTATATTCCTGGAAGAGATTTTTCTGATCTTCAGTTAGAACCTGAAGGGTTCCTAAAGGTTTAACCCCTTTACCACTGTCCACCCTCCTTTTTCCTCTCCAGTACAGTTTTAAACACTCAAGCTGATACACAATGAACCCCTAGCAAAGCTTTAGGATTAGAGTCCATTTCCAGTAAGCTTTGATTTTCTATCTCTGCAGGTTTCTGTAGTTTTCCATTTTCCCTGTGACTTCAATTCTCTAATAGATCTAAGAACAATGACTGAATTTTAGTGTGTTCAGGTTTTTTCTCATTGGGCAGAATGACAACTCCCGCATGTCAGAACCAAAACTCCTACAAATTCACAGGTTTTTCTCCTCCTCATTGGTTTCGTTTGTCAGCTTCCTTGCATATCTGGTCATCTTTGACTAACAATATGAATTTCAGATGGTGATGATTATTTTATATTTTCATAGTCGAGCTTTCTTCTGAAAATATTTTAAAATGAAGATCCTTCAATGTTTTTTAGATGAGGCAAGAGCCACAATTCCTGTAGTATTCCCCACTCCTGAGATATAATCCTTCTGAAAACCCTACCCAGTATACCAAGTAACACATTTTCAAAAATGAATGGTGTGAAAGCAAAATTTCCAGTCTGTATGAACACTAAAAACTATTTTCTCAATTTGCCTGACTGGTTCTTATTCTTGGTTTCAGCAAATTCTCACATGCATGCCCCAATCAGTATTCTGCTGAGTACTCCAAAGGGGTCTCTCCACATACCTCTGGAGTCCTCTGTGCAGCTTTCTCTTTTCTATTACACTGTCTTATGAACTCTAACTGCTTGGCTCCTCTACAATTCTCAAATCTGAGTCTTCAGCTCTGGGATTCCTCAACACATCCTTGAAACTCTCTCAAGTAGGAACAATCTCAGACTTATATCATTTGTTTTCATATCTCAGGAAAATAAATGCCTAATCACTGCAATTAGAAATCTTACATAGTTACATGGATTTTGAAGCCCTGGTGACATAATGGGTGACACATTGAGCTATGAACTTCAAGGTCAGAAGTTCAACACTACAAGCAACTTCATGTGATAAAGATGAGGTAATATGCTTCTATGAAGATTTACAGCCTTGGAAACCCTAAGGAAAATTTTAATCTGCTCTACAAGTTCCCTCTGAGTCAGAATCAACTTGATAGCAGTGGGTTTGATTTGGAAGGAACCCTAATGACACTGTGGTTAGGCTTGGGATGCGAATTGCACAGTTGATGGTTCAAAACCTACCAGCCCATCCTTGGGACAAAAATGAGGCTGACTATTCCCATAAAGATTTACAATCTCAGCGTATGAGTCAGAATTAACTTGAAGGCAGCGGCCCGAGGTGAGTGCGTGTTCAGTGTGGAAATTGATGGTTCAAAACCTACCAGCCCATCCTTGGGACAAAAATGAGGCTGACTATTCCCATAAAGATTTACAATCTCAGCGTATGAGTCAGAATTAACTTGAAGGCAGTGGCCCGAGGTGAGTGCGTGTTCAGTGTGGAACTTGGTGTTCAATCCACCGCGAATCGCCGCCATCCGGCCTCAGTGCTACTGTTTAAGAAATTACTGAGAGGAAAACTCCCTAAACTACTAACTCCTCTCCAGAGATAATGGTTTCCGGGCAGGGAGACGAGGCGGAGAGCTGGAAAGTGGGAGCCGCGTGACCTGCGTCAGCGACCTGCCAAGGGGGCTTGTTGGGTGATCTGCCAAGATGGTTCGCTGCTCACTTAACCCAGAAAACCCTACAAAATCCTGCAAATCCTGAGGGTCAAACCTCCGGGTCCACTTCAAGAACACCCGTGAAGCAGCCCAAGCCATCAAAGGCATGCACATCCGGAAAGCCATCAAAAACCTGAAAGACGTCACTTTGCAGAAGCAATGTGTATGTACCCTTCCGACGTTACAATGTTGGCGTTGGTAGATGTGCCCAGGTCAAACAGTGGGGTTGGACCCAGAGTCAGTGGCCCAAAAAGAATGCTGAATTTTTGCTTCACATGCTTAAAAATGCAGAAAGTAATGTTGAACTTAAGGGGTTATATGTAGATTCTCTGGTCATTGAGCACATCCAGGTGAAGAAAGCCCGTAAAATGCACCGCTGGACTACAGAGCTCATGGTTGGATCAATCCATACTGGTTTTGCTGTTGTTGTTGTTGTTGTTGTTGTTGTTGTTGTGTGTTCTCCATTTATTCCTTAATGTCACCGACTTTTATGGCCTTAACTGCTTCTTCAAGTTTCAACTTAAAATTTCATTTTCTCCCAGAAACTTTCCTGGCCTAGACTTAGTGTCATTAGCACAACTTTTCTACTTTAATAAGACTTATCATGCTTATATCTTACTCAATATAATGCTTCACCAATATTTTTGAATTTCTGAGAGCAAAGACCACAACTATGTTATTTATTGTTTTTGTTTGTTAGCTTGCTTGCTTGTTTACTACCTTAATGCTAGCATATAAGAACTCAATAACTATTAGTTAAACTGGCAGCTTTAAAGCCAGGATCAACATTCTTCACGATGAACCAACTGGTCTCTGAAAAGGTTTCCTTCCTGACCATCAGAGATAAGAAAGACAATCATAATTTTCAGGGTGATTGTTTTAGTTCGTAAAAGTGAAAGGGTACCTCATTTTCAGTTTCATAAATATTTTTTCACCATTCTAAAAATAAATTTAAGTAATTTCTAAAATGAACTTACCAGAATATTTTTCTTATGCCGTTTCTCCTTTATATGTTTATGAGCTCCTTGTATGTTTTCAATGTGAATTAGGCAAAGTTTGCAGAGATACCGACAATTGGTATATTCTGGTGAGCGCTGAAGAGACAGGTTAAAAAATGAAAAATAATTTTCAGACAACAAGGAAGTAAATTATCAACTATATAATGCAAATTAACAATTTAATTGTGCTAATGTAAGATACAGAAATAAGACACCAAAGGAATAAATTTTAATAAGACAGTACTTACATATACAAAAGAGCACCTCATTGTAGAATACATAAAATTTCAAAAAATATTAAATGTTTTATATATAACTATTCCAAATCAATTTCATTATTTTCTAATCTATTCCAATGTGTCACCAAAATTGTATTTTGAGGACAAAAAAGACAAAATCTATTCTCACAAAAACCCAAGCCAAATACACTGCTGTCAAGCTGACTGATTCATAGCAACCCTTTAGGACAAAGGATTTCTGAGACTGTAAGTTTTTATGGGAGCACAGACTCATCTTTCACCCGGAGAGCAACTGGTAGGTTCAACTGCCAACCTTGAAGTTAACATCCAGTAGTCAACCCAGTGTGCGACTGGGACTCCTTCAACCCTAATGTCGATTTCAGAAGGAAAAATCCAGAATACCCTAGACATATCCAAAAGACACTCTCAAGTAACCACAGTATCATTGTAACCAATTAAAACAACTCTGAAGGAAAGGCAAGCCTGACGCACCAACATTACGGAGCTGCCTGTGTTCTCAAACTAGCAAACCTTATCTTTGAGTGCTTGCTATATGCCAGCCACTATGATAGATCCTCCTTGTATGAGGGCGTTTCCTAAAGTTTGTAGAAAAATTGCATTATCGTCTAATTCCATTTCCACTGACTTTTGGAAGCCACCTCATACAATGTGATTTTAATTTCCTCATTAATTCAGTGTAGTCTAATGGTACAATAGTTAAAATTCTCAACTACTCACCAAAAGGTTGGAAGTTCAAACTCACCAACCACGCCACAAGATAAAAAACCTGGCAATGTGTTCATAGGTAGAACAACCAAGGATATCCTATCAGGCAGTTCTATTGTGTCCTATAAAATCACTCAGTCAGAATTATCTGCAATCACAACATCAACACAATAATTCAACATGATTGCGATTACCTGTTTCATATATGTGAATACCAAAGAGTTTGTAATTTTTGTAAGGTTGCAGTTGTTTAGTGGAAGATGGTAAATTTAAATACCTGTACGTATAACATTCTACCCCATCCCCCAAAAGTGTACAATAAAAAAATTATAAAAGTATATTGAACTTTAAAAACATTGTTTCCAATTACTTCTTTCAGCAATACTTAATTTTTATTTCAGATTGATTTTCAGTAGGTGGCATCTGATTAAGAAAATACTCCCTTATCTCAGAATACTTATGACTAAAGGATTTTCTTTAAATGGAAACCCAACTGTGGCCCACTGGCTTGGCAGTTCAAATGCAGCAGCAATTCTCCAGGAGCAAGGCTGGGCCTCCCACTTCCACCAGAGGGCAGTGGATGCCCAAAAAACAAACAAACAAAAACAAATAAATGAAAACCCAAATTTAACAGCAATATTACCTAAGTTTAAATATAACTACCACTTATAAAATGCCTATTAATCTTATAAAAGGATGCTGTTCCAATGGCAATGGGATATCAGGTATTAAATAATTTGCTGAAGTCTTCAAGTAAATAAATCCATCACTCCAATTCTTTAATGCAAAAATTTGTTCAAATCAGTTCTTATTGGAAAATAAATCAAGTCCTCAAGAGAACTCTTCCTTTAGTTTCCAACTACAACTATTCTTTATTCACCATATATGTAAACCATTTTTCTAAGGTTACAGCCATAAACAAAACAGATAAGTATCTCTATACTCATGAAATATATTCTAGTATAGTGAGACAAATAATCAACATACACATAAATAAATAGGAATGAGAAGTGCTGCTTTTTTTTAACATAGGGTTGATACTGGAAGCTTTATTGAAAAAGGGATTTACAGGGAGAAGCTGAGCAGTCTAAACATTTTGCAAAAGAAAAAGGCAAGCAGAAGGGAGAATGATTGCTAACGCCTTGGGCCAGGGAAGAATGTGTACACTACACAGAGGCTCAAGTGTGACTAGAACAGAGTGATAATGAAGCCTCTAAAGCAGTGGCTCTCGACCATGCTAATGCCATGACCCTTTAATAGTTCCTCATGTTGTGGTGGCCCTCAACCTTACTTCAAAATTGTAACCTTGCTACTGTTATGAAGCAGGGACCTCTGTGAAAGGCTCATTCAACCCCCCCCCAAGGGGTCGCGATCCACAGGTTAAGAACTGCGGCTCTAAAGGGTTTTGATCAAAGAATCACAGAGTCTATTTTAAGGAGGCCCTAGGTGACAAAAATGGTTAAGCATTCAGGTATTAACTGAAAAGTTAACAGTCTGAAAGCATCTCAGAAAGAAGGTCTGGCAATCTGGCTCTCAAAAGATCCCTCTCACTGACAACCTTTTAGAGTGTGGTTCTACTCGCAAATAGTAGGAATTGACTAGCTAGCAACTGTATTTTAAAAGTATTACTTCACTCCTACATTAAGAATTGATACTTTTGGGTTCTCAGTAGAAACAGAGGACCATATTGTTAAGAGCATATTGTAATAATACAGAAGGGAGATATTGTTGGCTTGGTACAAAGTGCATGTGATAAAAGCAGTTGGATTCAGGAAAAGAAATCAAATACAAAAAGACTGTGTAAAGCCCTGAGTAATTATGAGGTCACTAAGGAGTCATGAACTCCCTCATCATATGAATTATTCAACTGGAATTCTTGGCAGACAAGCAAGACTGGATTTTTTTTAAATAATAAGAGATTGATATGATATTGAAAGGATAGTCAAAAGGCATGGGGTGATATCTCAAATTATTTTAGATGAATTTCTTTGACAGAAGTCTGTATCGATCTCCTTATTTATAAAATATTAACTGCGCTACTTGAAAAAGATCCATTCCATGACCAGACTTGACTTACTGCTTATTACATACAAGCAAGAGTCCCGGTGGCACCATGTCTAAGCTCTCAGTGGTTTGACAAAAAGTCAGCAATCTGAACCTACCAGCCACTCTGGGAGAAAGACCTGGCCATTTGCTTCTATAATGATGACAGCCTGGGAAACCCTCTGGGCAGTCCCATTCTGTCCTATAAGGTTGCTATGATATGTAAGTCAGTCGATGGCACACAACATACCAAGCATTGTGCCAAGAACTTTACATGGATTATCCGTTTTTTTTTTTTTTGGGGGGGGGGGGGCATCACTGCTCTCCGGTGGTGGGAGTAGGAGGCCCAGCCCCACTGCTGGAATTGTACCTCCGTCCCAGTGGGCCGCAGTCCCGCGCACAACCACTACACCACCGGGGCTCAGCCCTGGATTATCTATTCGATTTAAATCACACAACAGCCATGTGTAGTAGCTATTTTTAATCAACCCCATTTTACTAATATAGTGATTTAAAGAGATTAATTAAGGTATGCAATATTATAAAACCAGTAAGTAGAAGCCCAAGTAATTGCATGACCCATACATTTTGTTTGTTTGTTTGTTTGCTTGTTTGGGGGGGGTGTTAAACAACCCATACATTTAACAACTAGGCATCATTTTTTAATTAATTGTTTGTTTTTAATAACTAAGGACTCTATCATCAAATACTGACCGGCTGCCATGTAGAAAGCACTATTTAGGCACAATAGCAAATAAGATAAATGTTATCATTGCTAATGCATACAATGTCATAGAAGAAACACATACAAAAGTTAAGTATTTCTTTTATCATCATTAAAAAAGTAATCCGTCCTTAAAATTTCCAAAGACAAATATTTCTAGAATAGTACGATTATTTCAGTGTCCAGTAATACTCTCAATATAGAAATCCACTCTTCTGAATCTAATCTTTTTCACCAATTTGACAATCTATGGTACCATATGAACATGAGGACCGATGAAATGAAAAGCAACAGGAAAAGAATATTGTTTATCAGTTTTCAAAGTTGGTAAAGAAAATGTTAATTGAAATGAAAACTACACAGGAATATATGGAGGGAAGAGGATCCTTTCGGATTTTGCTCTTTTTTGAGTTTAACAAATAAAATCATAAAAGTGAATCATGTTTCATTCCTTCTATTAATGTCCATCATGAAATGTTAAGCTTTTATTTATTTAAAAAAAATCTATACTTATTTTAAGTATGTAAGGTTGAAAACAGATTTGGAAGGCAGGATTAACAAAGAGACGTGAGAAAGAAAATGAATTACATTATGCACATAATAGCACAATAAAAGACCAGGACAGAAGATCTCAAAGGGTTGTTGAGAAAACAAGGTATTAAAATGAAATGTGCAAAGACCATTACAAGATGATTGCAAAACCAAATGGGAAGAACATGAAGGGCATTTCTCAAGTTAAAAGAACTAAGGAATATATTCAAGCCTTTACTTGCAATATTAAAATTATGGGCAAAATATTCAATGACAAAGGAAGCATCAAAAGATGGAAGGAATATAGTCACAATCTGAAAAAATTTGGTCGATATTCAACCATTTCAGCAGTTAAAATATAATCAAGAACTGAAGATACTGAAGGAAAAAATGGTAGCTGCACTAAAGACATTGGTGACAAACAAGGCTTTGGAGATAGAATACCAACTGAGATGTTTCAACCAATGGATGCAGTGCTTGAACTACTCATTTGTGCTTGCCAAGAAATTTGGGATACAGCTGCATAGTCAATCAACTAAAAGAAATTCATTATTTCTTTTCATTCCAAAGAAAAGTGAATAAAATGTAAAAATTACTAATTTCATTAAACACCACATGCAAGTGAATTTTAAGATAATTAAAAAAACATTGCAGCAGTACATCAACAGAGAACTGCTAAAAATTCAAGGCAAATTCAGAAGAAGTTGTGGAATGATGTCAGATGAATCTTAGCCAAAAGCAGAGAACACCTGAAAGATGTTTGCTTATAGTTCTGTAATTTGAATGCAAAAAATGGGAATTCCAGAACACTTACTAGTACTCATCTGTACACAGAACAAGCAGTTACTTGAGCAATGTGAATTAGAACCAGTAAATGTGTGCACCAAAGATAGTATATCCTTTAATCCTACTTATCTGTATGCTGAGCTACATGAAGAACACAGGATCTGGACTGAGGGAAAGATTCATAAATAAACTTCGGTTTTTCAACAACACAACTTTTTTTATTAAAGTGAGAAAGATTTGAAGCACTTACTTATGAAGACTCAAAAAGAGTATAGCCTTGGTGAGGTATACCTCAACATAAAGAACGCATCCTCACAACAGAACTAATAAAAAATATCACCATAAACAGAGAAATAAGGGAAATTTCAAGGGTTTCATTTTAGCTAAGTCCACAATCAATACCACATTGAAGCAACAGTGGAAAAAAAAAAAAGCCAGATTGCATTGGACAAAACTGCAGTCAAAGACCTTTTTAAAAGTGTCCAAAAGAGGCGGAGGCACGATGGTGTAAGTGGTTGTGGGTAGGACTGCGGCCCACTGGGTTGGGAGGTTCAAATCCAGCAGCAAGGCTGGGCCTCCTACTCCCACCACTAGAGGGCAGTGATGCCACCAAAAACAAACAAAAAACAAACAAACAAAAAAGTGCCCAAAAGAAGCTGAGCCCCAGTGGCTTAAGTGGTTGAGTGCGGGACTGTGGCCCACGGGTTTGGCGGTTCAAATCCAGCGGTGGTTCTCAGGAGCAGCACTGGGTAGCTCCCACGACCACAAGGTGGTGATACCAAAAAAAAAAAAAAGGTGTCCAAAAGCAAAGATGTCACTTTAAGAATTAAGACATGTCTGACCCAAATCATGGCATTTTCAATCTTAACATATACATGGGAAAGATGGACAGAAAGATGGAAAAACTGATGTCTTGTAATTATGATGTTGGCAAAAACCATGATATACCATGGACTGCCAGAAGAATGAGGCTATCTGTCTTCGAAGAAGTATACCCAAATTGTTGCTTAAAAGGAAGGAATCTGAATCTTCATCTCAGGTACTTTGGACATGCTATTATTAGGAGGAAACCAAACCCTGAAGGGTCTGTGGCAACGGCGGCTCTGCACACGAGGGACTGACAAGGTGACTGCAGCCACGAGTGCAAACATGGCTGGGAGGATGGTGCAATGTTTCGTTCTGTTGCACATAGGGTCAGTGTGAGTTGGAACCAACTTGACGGCATCTAGCAACAAAAACATCCCAGTCATTTCTCATTGTGCTGACTACACACGTTCAACGTCAAAGGTTTTCCATTCTTTCCAAGCTGTCTTCTCATCCCAAGTCATTGATTTCCTACTATCACCAAATAGTCACTCCGCCCCAAGTTTTGCCCCTTTTAAGAACTAACTTTCCTGCTTCACATACAGCAATATTCTCCTCTCAATCCTCAACTTATTTTTCTGGAGCACATATTTCCCACATTTCCTTTATACCTGCATTACAATTTACCTACGCCAACCTCCCCTCACTTACCGCCTCGCCATTCCTTGAAAGTCTGCTCCAATACCACATCCACATGAAGCAATTCCCTGCTGATGCCTTTATTTCCCTGGTCTAAGTAAGTCAGTCTTTTGTCTATGATGTCATTTTCAAATAATACTATTATTCAAACAATTTTCTATTATTTATTTGTAGGTCTCTCCCTAGTTAGTGAACTCCTAGAAAAGCATAGCATGTCTTAAAACATGTCAAGCATACCCGCACAATTCAATTTTATATTACCAGATAATGGTAAATTAAAGGCACTCGATACTTATCCTGCCAATGCATAGATCCAAGAGTAGTTGTTAATTCCAGGCTTAGAAAAAAGAAAGTAAGAAAAAAGTGAGAATTAAACAAAAGAGCAGAGTGCATAAAGAATTTCCTTCTAACTAGGATCGTTTGAAGTTTTAAGTAAACAACTCTCACCTCTATTATTTTATGGGCTTCTATTTCTTTATATCCCTTCTATTTCCAAAAGATAACTACTCTGTATAAATTAAATTAAGTCAGGTTTGGCATCTTCATTGCAAGAATGACCACCATACACTTGCCATTTTTTCCTTTCTTATTTATGATGACCTAGTTTTTTGTATGCTCACTTGTAAATATCCAAGACTGCTTTGTTATTAAATTGATATATGATTCTTCAATACCTAGCAGTACTTTTACTTTTGAAGCTAAAAATGTACATTTTCAGGCTAACAAATTAATACTCAGAAACAAAATATCAATAGACTGGTTCTGAATATATACATGGTTCAGAAAATATGGAAAAGAAAGGCAAGGAGAAAAGCAGGAAGTCTTGTTCACTGCGGATTATTTACTAATTCATTTGTTATCCCTGAATGGACTATTAGCTTCTAATAGACAGAAACTGTGCCATATTCACCAGTATGTCTGGCACGGTACTCCGCAATAACAACCACTCAAGATCTTTAATGAGTAAATGACTCAGAATCAGCAAATTTCTTCTATAAAGTTTCAAATAGCAAAATTTTTATTTTATGGGCCATATATAGTATTCTTGGCAAATGTTCAACTCAATTCTGTCCTCGTAGTAATAAAGCTGTCATACACAAAATATGAAAGAATGGGTGTGGCTGAGTTCCAATATAACTCTGTTTAAGAAAAACAAATGGCTATGCCATATTTTGCAGACTCATAAGTGTAAGGATTTGCTGAATAAAAGAGAAAAGGAGGAAGGAAAAAGGGTAAAAGAAAGGGAGAGGAACATTATCTTTTACTTATAAATGGAAGGAGAAAAATAAAAATAGCTATATTTGGGAAAGAAAAGTCATAAAATACACATTTTCCTCTAAAAACACTAAAAACAACATAATATATACTTTTTCAAGTCGAAAGATGTGGTCTCTTTCTAAACGTTCTTCCGCTTGTTTCAAGCCTAGCCTCTGTTCAGGTGTCAATGTAGACTCATCTATCACAGTAGCATTTTCTAAATACTCCATCTCTGAGGAATTTTCTTTATTTGATTCGTCGCTCTTCATTTTACCTAGAAAAGAAAACACTTAGCTATGATCATGGAAAATTTTAAATGGGTATTTAAAAACACTATTAATAGAAAACCCCTTTAATTTAAACATATTTTTTAAAAGTTCCTCTGCCATGGAGCCGATTACAACACAGCATGACCCTAACAGGACAAAACAGAACTCTCTCTTCTCCCACAAGGTTTCCAGACGTATAAATCTTTACCAGACCAGGCTGCCACCTCTTCATGCAGCACAGTTGCTGACAGGTTCGTACCACAGACCTATCAGTTAGCAGCTGAGCTTTTAACGACTGTGTTACTAGGGTCCCTCTCATTCATATATAAACATTGTCCTTTGTATTCCTTACATTTTATTTGATGGTATGACATTAGTACGGTTATGCCAACTATAAGTAAGAGATAAACATGGTATAAAATTCACACCCAACAAAAATCTACCTAGTGAGTCAATTATCTATAATGTTCTTCCAAACAAACGACCCCCCCCCCCAAAAAAAAAGGGCTGCACCAGGCTAACATATCAAAACCATCTTGCCAAATATCAATTTGGTACAGTCCATTTGTTATAAAACTATAAAAGTTCTACTCAAAGATTAGTCATTGACCTGAAGTGAGTGGATCACTGTAACAGTAGAAGTTAGGAGGATATGTAAAATGACTTTTTAAAGTTCATTCAGAATTAAAATTAAAGAAAAAAAAGTCATTTCTCCATGAGTTTTTTGGAGCTCCTTTGAGCCCTACTGTAATAGTAATTACATGTTGGGCTGCAATCCACTAGATCAGCAGTTCAAAATCATCAGCCAGCTCTGAGGACAAAGATGAGGCTTTCTACTCCTGTAAAGAATTAGTGTCTTGGAAACTCAGAGGGGCAGTTTCACCCTGTCCTACAGGGTCACTGTGAGTCAGAATTGTGCCAAGTTTGGTTTTTGTCGATATTCCAAACCACAAATTCACGAGGTTTCTCCTTTGCTTTTATGTAATACATTGATAACTCTACCAAATCAGTATTTTCTCCCCTCTAGACCTTAGTATAATGTCTACCTAATTCACTGGCATCAAGTCAATTCTGAGTCACAACAACCCTGGAGGACAGGGTAGAACTGCCCTGTTGAGTGTCCAAGACTGTAACTTTTTTTTAAGCAACTATAACCCTTTAGGAAGCAGAAAGCTTTGTCTTTCTCTCAAGGAACGGCTGAGGGTTTCAAACAGCAGACCTTGTGTTTAGCAGCCCAATGTATAGCCACTACACTAACAGGGCCCCTAATGTCTACCTAACACTAAATAAAAAATAAATAAAAGCATACAGCTCACATTAACTTTTAGACAAATGTCCGTAACATAGCCAAGAAGTGGAAACAACTGAAATGCCCTTTAACTAACAAATGGATAAAAAACATGTGGTAAGTATATAAACCCCCTGCTAGCAAATCAATTCAGACTCATAGCAATTCCATGTAGGTTTCTGATACTCCTTTACGGGAGTAGATGGCCTCATCTTTCTTTGGCAGTGCAGTTGGTAGTTTTGAATCACTGACCTTGAGGTTAGCAGTACAACGCTTACCAAACAGCACCACCAGGGGTATTCAGTCAGCATACAAGTAAATATTATTCAATAATTAGAGGAAAAATGCATTGATATATACAACATGAATGAGCCTTGAAAACATTATGCTACAAAGTCAAATACAGAAGGCCACATGCAAAATTCCCTTATAGGAAATAGGTAAACCTACTTATTCATTCGTTGGGCTGCAATCTGCAAGTTCAGTAATTCAAAACCACCAGCCATTCCTCGGGGCTTTCTACTCCAGTAAATAGTTATACAGTCGCCGAAACTCACGGGGCAGTTGTACCCTGTCCTATTGGGTTGCTGGAAGTCAGCATCAACTAGGTGACTAGGTGACTAGTGAGATCCAGAAGGTAGACCAGCGAGTGCCAGAGATTAGAAGGAATGAGTAGTGATGGCCAAGCAGATGAAGAGTTCCTTTGGGGACTGAGGTCTCCCCCCCAGCCCCCGCCCGGTGGTTGAGTGCAGGATTGCAGCCCACTGGGTTGGCGGTTCAAATCCAGCAGCAGCTCTCCAGGAGCAAGGCTGGGCCTCTGACTCCCACCAGAGGGCAGTGATGCCTCAAAAAAAAATTTTAAACAGCGTTCCTTTTGAGGAAAAGAAAAGGCTTAGGTATTAGATAACGATAATGGTTGCAAGCAAATGGGCCATTTTTTTTAAAGGATAAATAAATCTGTCTTCGAAGAAGTACACACAGAGTGTTCCTTAAAGGTAAGGATGGCATCCAACAATAACGATGACATAACTTTGTTACTACATACATTAATAGCACTGTATTGTTGCTCAAAATGGGTGGTTATCATGGCATGTGAACTACATATCAATAAAAATACTTCAAAAGAAAATAAATTTTTATACCTTTTTTTAATGAAATAATTTTATTTGGGGCTCATTCTGCTCTAATCACAATACATACATACATACATTGTGTTAGTAAAAAGGAAAAATTTTATTAACAGATAATGATAAATACTATAGAAAAAAATTAAACGGACTAAAAGAACCAAGAAGTATTATGGATTAAAAGTTGCAAATTATAGATAAGTGACTCAAGCAAAAGGCTCATTGAGGAGGAGAAAAAGGTGAGCATTAGCAGTAGCGATATCTGAGGCAGAGTGTTCCAAACAGATAAAAAGCAACCATAAAGGCCACATAATAGGCATGTGTCGACACAGGTCAGGAAACTGGAGCAGAAAAAGTGTGAAAAACAAACTAAGAAAATGGAAAAGTGGAAAGCGAGTATCACAGATAATACAGGGCCCACTGACCATTAAAGACACCACCTTGTACACTGATGAGAATCCACTGAGACATTTTGGACAGGAGTGATATAAACTGACTCCTATTTTAATAGGGTCACTCAGAGTGCTATGTCAGAGCACAATGAAGGGCAGGCCGTGTGGAGTAGAAGTGATTAAGGGTACCTTCCTAAAAAGCATGATCCTGACCTACAGCAACAATAGCCCTTAGGAGCTTGTTAAAAATGCAATTTCTCGGGCCACTCACTCCAAAAATGAATTCTAAATATCTGGGAGTATGGCCTAGGAATCTACTTTTTAATAGGATTCCTAGATAAAATACAAATCCCAAGTTTAAGAATCCCGAGTCTAAAACACTCTCCCCTCAAAAAATCAGACTTTAATGCCATGCCACCCTGCCAATGTTGCCAATGTTTAATGTTGCCCTGCCAGTAAGTTGATTTTGGTCCTGAGATACTCATGTTGATGCTGAACCTTTGACCTACAAAACTGTAATAAATTTGTATTAAGGCTCTAAATTTGTAGTAAACTGTTAAGGCAGCGGGGTCTTCTTCTAATATAGAAGAATTTGAATTTATCTAATCTTCTTTTATATATCCAGTGCCTACAACATTATCCCTGTATGTAAACATGGTCAATAAATATCTGGTAAATGAATATAAATACACACATATCAATCTAGCTCATGCTTTCCTTTAATTCTTTGCTGTAATGTCACCTCAGTCAGTATTTAAATGTGAAATGACATCACAACAGCAGCAATATCATTTCCTATGAACTTTCCTTTAGTCATCTTCTAGAATTTATTATCACCTAACAGTTATTATTTATTGTGCTTCTTGTTGCCCACTTCTCATTTGAATAGAAACTTCAGGAGAGCAATAATCCTTTTGCTTACAGTTGTATTCTTAGAGACTAGACTGGTACCAGGCACGTAGCAAACACCCCAAAAGTATTATATTCAATGAATAAATGGCAACAGGAAAATTGATGTAAGTCTTAGATGAGAGCTAAAGTTGAGTTCTTTTAACACTGAAATGGATCATATCTCAACATAATTCACTCATTTCAAAAAGAACAAAGACCTGATACAAGGATATTCTATTTACTTATACAGAGACTATCAAAAAAACTAAAATTATTAACTTGGGTGTTATTTGAGAAAATAAGTTAAGTAATTCTGAATCTAAGGTAGCTTCATGTCTGTGCAGAAATTCTATTATCTTTTAGTTCCATTTTTCCAAACTCTTCCAAGCCTACTGTATAACTTCAGCAAACATTATATTTATAATAATTATCTAAAATATTAGACACATTGATTTTTAAATATTATACTATAATTCATTCTCATAAATATATTAAATGAAGTTTTCCAAAAGGACATTAACTTGAAAATACTTCCTCAAATTAATTCAACTTGTTCTCTATGTTAAGAAATAGCATATTGTGCTGAAATAAGCCAATGAAAAAAGACAAATATTGCATAATTCCAACTATAATACATACAATATATAGAATAAGCAAGTCCATCGAAGTCAAAGTTTATTAGTGGTTGCTAGGGATAGAAAGAGAACTAGTGCCACAATCACTAAGGCTCTCCACTGCAAAGCAAGTGGATGGCAATTTACCTCAACCCACTGGTAGCTCCACAAGAGACAAGACCTGGCAATCTGCTCCCCTAACGATTACAGCTTTAAAAACCCTATAAAGCACCTAGACTCTGATTTCAAAGTTCCTTTGAGTGGGAAATGCCTTAACAACAAGCAACAACCAGGAGTAGGTGTGAGTTGGAAAAGAAGACACAATGCTTAGGGGACACTAAGCTACTGTTAAAGGTGATGAAAAATTAAAGAATGACTAACAGTGATGGTTGAAAAACATATTATCACCCAACTGCACACGTGGAGATTATAGAGATGACAAATATTGTTACCTATGTGCTTACCACAATTTAAAAACAGATAAAATTTCATCTAATTACTGTAATATATGGATGATACTAATTACCATAGCATGCTAACTACAGGCCAGATAGTAACCCAAACACTCAAAGATTTCTCTTATCTTTCAAAATATACACTCTTCAAAAACGGAGAAAATTTAAAGAGCTAAGCATCTTATCCAAAATTAGAAATTACTGAGGAAAGAACTGCAATTCAAAACTTAGGTCACAGCAGAACTCACATTCTTAACTATCTCACTATGTTACCCTATTTATTTTATTTTGTAAATATGTATATATATGCTTTGGGGGGGGCATCACTGCCCTCTGGTGGGAGTAGGAGGCCCAGCCTTGCTCCTGGAAAGCTGCTGCTGGATTTGAACTGCCAGCCCAGAGGGCCGCAGTCCCGTGCACAACCACTATGCCACCAGGGCTCGGCCCGAGATTGGTATTTTTTTTTTTTCAGTATTTTTTCCTTATAAACATCAAATAAATCTATCACTGAATGAATTGCTGTGAACTTGATTCTAACTAATAATGATCCACGGATGTCAGAGTAGAAATGCTCCATAGGGTTTTCAATAATTAATTTTTAGAGACAGGTCACTACGCCTTTTTCCCAAGTTATGTCTGAATGGACTCAAACCTCCAACCTTTCGGTTAGCAGGTGAGCACATAAACTATTTTTGTCACCCAAAGCCCACTGGTATAAAATCTATTCCAAATCAGAGTGCCCCTATAAACACTTTCCAAGCCTATAAATCTTTACAGGAGCCTCATCTTTCTCTCTCTGAACAAGTGTGGACTTGAGTTGCCAACTTCACAGATAATAAACAGCTCAACATTTAATCCATTACATTTATCAGGGTTCCTTGCGCATCACTCCCAAAATAAACAGACTCTACTAAAAAAAGTCTGTCTGTATGCCACTATCTGTGTATTACCACAAATGAAAAGCAGCCATTTTGAGCTCTTTACCAGAATCTTCAAAGTGGTATACACACACACACACACACACACACACACACCATCAGTTGATTCTAACCCATAGTGACTCTTAACAACCCTTAGTTCACCAAAAGGAAACCACTACTCAGTCCTGCGCCATCCTCACAACAATTCTCATGTTTGCCCATACACACATATATACTTAAGATTAACTTTTACCTATTTCTACATCAAGGCAAATCATATATGGGGGGAAGATTACTAATAAAATTAATTAATTCAGGGGCTGAGCCCTGGTGGCATAGTGGTTGTGTGCAGGACTGCAGCCCACTGGGTTGGCACTTCAAATCCAGCAGCAGCTCTCCAGGAGCAAGGCTGGGCCTCCTACTTCCACCAGAGGGCAGTGATGCCCACAAAACAAAATTAATTAATTCAAACAAAGCGAATGTCAGAACATACAAGGCATGGGCAATGGTTTTAAACAATTAATTCAAACTAAAAATCAAGAGTCCAGAATAAAATGAACTGAATAAAAATAGTTCTCAAGTAGGTTCAATGGTGTCTAACCAAGGTCTGCATCCAGTCTTGTTCTCTGCCAAACAATTTGCTGTACTGCAGTCAAAAAGGGTTTTCTTATTTTCCATCATGTTTACAGGGCCCTTCATTCTCCAGTTCCTGTGTGACTTTTCAGTTTCATCTCTTGCCACTTTTCCCTTTCAACTCTTTTCAAATTATATTTTGATCACACCCAGTCTCACATTTGCATTACGCATTTCCTGAACTCTAAATCTAAATTCTACAATACTATGCGTTTTCAAGTCTAAGTCTGAGTTAAATTGTCACTTTACTCAGCCCCATTCAAGTCTAGAACATTCTTTGAGGTCTGAGTTGTTAGTTTATGTTTTACGCTACAAACACATCTGGCACATGCAAAAAGCTCAATACCTAAGAGAGGCTGGCTTGAAAAAGTTTGTAGAAATTTTTCATTGTTTCCATTCTATTTTCCCCAAAATTCTTCGAAGTCCCCTTTCCATACATGTTTGATACATTACATTAATATATTAATATAATGTATTAATACATTAATATACTAATGAGTGGTGTATAGATTTATTTTAAAGTACATACAAGCCTAAAATATATGTAAGGGTTTTTTTTATCTTCTGCGCCAGCTTAGTAATGACCTTTCTGTAATTAAAGTAGATAAACTACAGAGAATCTAGAGAACATTAATAGTGGAAAATCCCTCCCAAATTATAACTTGGGGGAAAATTCTACTTACTCAAATCATCAGATGTGTCTTCAACTCCTGAAGCACTGTCGTCAGAATCACCAATGTTATCTGTGCATGTTTGTTGCTTTTGAGATGGTAGTGGGTTTTCCAGGGCAGATTTCCCTCCTTGTACAATTTCAGTATTCGCCTTGTCCACAGAAGTAAAGGAGCTCAGATTTTTTTTTCCAATCTGCTGCAATTCTTTCTGCTTCATGTTTTCTTTCAGAAGTAAACTGGACACATGATCTGCCGGGGCACTGGACACCTTTTCTGATTTCATCTGAGGAGTGGATACTTTCTCTGTTTTTCTCTGTGAATTAAGTGCCTTTTCTGCTGCTGTCTGTGAAACGCGTGACTTTTCTACTATCACTGGTGAATTAGATGACTTTGGTGATTTTTCGGCTTTTGCCTGTGTACTGGTTGTCTTTTCTACTTTTGTCTGTGAACTAAGTGCCTTTTCAGCTTTCACTGGTGAGTTAGGTGATTTTTTCACTTTGCAATGACTTTGATCTCGAAGAACTAATCCCAAATCTTTAGAGCCTGGAACACTGATAGCATTTACCTTGCATGATTTAACTTCTGTTTTTTCTATACAAATATCATTTTGCTTATTTTTTTTACTACTATTCCTATTTGGAGAGCTGGTCCCAATTAAAGATTTTTCATTTCTCGTTTTCAAAGTTTGATTACTTATAACTTTTACTCCTTTGTTTTCTTCACAAATAGCCCAAGTATTCTTCTTTGGTTCATGATTTTCATTTTTAGAAGTCTTAGATTCCTCCATTATTTGAAAACCTGCTTTCTTTCAATTTTGTAATTGTAAAAGGCAGGTCTCCAGTAGTCTGAATTGTTTACAATCCAGTTCAGGCAAGCAAACTGTTAAGATAAAAAAGAATAAGTATTATTTAAGTTGCAAGACCTCATTAATAGTAAATGCTAAAACAAGCATAAATTAATTTTTTAAATCTATTAACAAAGCTGGACAAAATGTTAAGTTGAAAACTGAGCAGTAAATAACAACACCATGTTCATGTGTGGGGAACTAGCATTATTATGGAAATATGACACAAGAAGAATTTGAGAGAAATAAAAAGTTGCTCTATCTTACTCAATAAAGATTTCCACTAGTACAAGAATGAAGAAAATGTTCTAAAACTGATGCGATTATGGATTATACACACTTCTTGACTGAACTATTGAATTGTATGACATGTGAATTATATGCCAATAAAACTGTTTGGAGGAAAAAAGCATTTCAACTAAAGAATAAGTAAAACCTACAAGTAATAATTCATCACAAGACAAAAACAAATGGAACAAAGATATCTAGGTCTCTCTGCTCCATAAGCAAATCAAAACCAAGTCCACGTCAATGAGTTGATTCCAACTCATGAGGACCCTACAATGCAGAGGAGAACTGGAACATAGCGATCCTCGGACTAAATCTTCACAGAAGCAGACGGACCTATTAGCCCACTGGATCAAGTCCGTTACTGCTCACAGAAGCCCCATTTACAAAACTGTAAATCTTTAATGGAACAGATAGTCTCATCTTTCTCCTGCAGCTGGTGGCTATGAACTGCCGGCCTTGCAATTAGTGGCCCAATGCTTACTCCACTGCCCCACCTGTGGATCCTTGATATGCCTCTAAGGAATCACAATTTATAGAATCTTAAATTCTAAGATATTGTCCACATGACTTTTCTTAAATGGTACCAATTTATAACCACTACTAACCTACTTCAAACTTTAGTTGCTAAACATAGGAAAATACTTAACAGATTTCATCATGAGTTTAAGTGAATTCTTCTTAAGCAAAATTTTTAAACTAAAAAGAATCCAGTTAAAAAACAAGAACAATAAAAACAATCTAAAGCATTACAATAAGTGCAATAAGCCAGAAACAAAAAAATAAATGTTATGATTCCATTTATAGGATCTAGATTAGGCAAATCCACAGAAAGTGTGTCATAGATTACCAGGGGAGGAAAGGGGCGAATGAAGTTATTACTCAATGAATACAGAGTTTCAAATGGGTAATAAAATGTATAAATAAGTGATTATGGTTGCACAATACTGTAAATGTAATTAATGGCATTAAATTATAAACTGGATTAACTTCAAAAAGCATCAGAACCTGTTTTGTTCTAAAATACAAATGAGAAAAATTATTTTGAGTGGGGAAAAACATATTTGCAATCAAGTACAGGCTACAAAAGCAAGGAATATTATATATTTTTAAGTATTAAGAAATTTATTGGCATTTATTTCACAAATCATACAATTCAATTGTTTCAACATAATTATAAAAATTGTGCATTAAACATTTCCTTCTTTTTTTGTTTTTTTGGGTTTGTTTGTTTGGGCATCACTGCCCTCAGATGGTGGGAGTAAGAGGCCCAGCCTTTGCTCCGTGCAGCTGGAATCGAACCTCCATCCCAGTGGACTGCAGTCCCGCGCACAACCACTACGCCACCGGGGCTCAGCCCACATTTCCTTCTTTTTTATACTCATTATTATTAGTTCCCTATTTCTCCATACCTAAAGTCTCTGTCTCTTGGATTTACTTATCTTGGATTTCAAATAATGAAAATCATAGCAAAAAATAAGTAAAACAGAAAACCTCAATAGAAAAGGAATCAGAAAAAGAACAGAATTAGAAAATATTAAAATCAGTCAAAAAGGAAACAAAGGATAAAGTAAAAATTTTGACCTGTCTCTGCATTAGTTCAGTTTCCAGTGCATACTATAAGCAAAACTATTGATATCCCTGGTCAATAGTTACAGGGGATTCACTGAAGGCTTAATATTGTGTAACCATCAATATTTACTCATTTCCAAATATTTCCATTCCCCAATTGAAACTCTGCAAATGAATTCTGGGCTTCCACAGCCATTGATAATGTTCAACAGACCAGATGGTCAAACATAAGCTCTAATACCATTCCCTCATTTGGCCTTGAATTTTATTCTTTACAGTCCTTGGATTACACAGGCTGGTGTGCTTCTTTCATGTGGACTTCACTGAAATGGCTGCTGATTTTAAGACAAGCTTTTAGAATCTTCGATGCTATCCTAACCACTATAGCATCTCTATCTTCAGTGAACTCTTCAAGGCAAGTATTAAGTAGGGGCATATAATAACAAAATTGTTTTTAGATGGGGTTATGATTAAGTGCAAGATCAAAATCAATTCATATCTGTGGTATATATGCCCCTGGTCCACTTTAAAAACATTATCATTTTATTGGAGAACTTTTTTTGGGGGGGACATCACTGCCCTCTGGTGGTCATGGGAGCTACCCAGCCTTGCTCCTGGAGAGCCACTGGTGGATTTGAACCACCAAGCCCGTGGGCCGCAGTCCCGCACTCAACCACTATGGAGCTCAGCCCTATTTAAGAACTTTAAAATCATTATCATTTTATTGGAGAACATAAAAAATGATTGCCATGGACAAATGTCAATTTGATTGACAGGATCATTAGTTTAGTCCATGATATAAAATTCAAAAACTGATGAGAAAAGTAACAATTACATACATAAGACAGCTTTTTGGACTAAAATATATGGACTGCTGACATGTACAAATTAAAAACTTAAGTGACTGGACACTTTATACAAAGAGAGTTGAAGATGGTACAAAACTTTCAATAAGGCTCATTCACAAAGGCAGACCTATGCCTGCTGAACTAAAATAAGTCATAAAAAAGCAGAGAAAGTAATAAAATGGCAAATATATAGTAGTCTTTAGTTACCACTTATTGAATACCTTGAAAGAAAGAACTTCAAACCAAGCCCAATGACTTCCAAATTCATAACCTTGGGGTAGTAGTTATCTGTTTCTTCTCACACTAAGTTGTCTCAGTCTTAAGTCCAAAGGAGTATTTCCTTTTCATTAATCTGCTACAGGGGTGTTTAAGTTAAGGTCCAGTTTACTTAATGGGTTTCCAAATCAGACCCTTCCGGTGTGACCTATGATGGATGCTGTACAGCTCGAAAAGACCAAGTCTAACATTCTGGCTATCTATAGCATGTGCCCTTGGTCAGTATGGCAGTTAAGATGTTATGTCAACTTGAACTTGTTAAAGTGTGTAAGTGGAGACCAATCTGCTAATCAAGTAGTAGCCTGTGACGTCTCCTTGTGCATGTGGCCTTTTTATAAGGAAGACACAACAAAGAAAGACACTAGGAACTTTCCTCTCTTCCTCTAGCCCTTCCCCTTTCTGTGTCATCAATCTTCAGCTATTTGAGTCTAAAGAGGGCTCTACATAGCATCTAGAACCTTGGAATTGAGTTAGAACGGGCTGGGAATCTTTGATATAAAATTACTTCGATATAAAGTTATCATATATGTCACTGAATTTTCTCTATATATCCTGCTACAGATCTACATATAGTCTCCTCCCTGGGGTACAGACAACAGGGAAGTGGAAGAAGGGAGACATTGGACAGTGTATGATATATCAGAATAATAATAATTTATAAATTATCAAAGGTGCAGGCTAAGCCCCGATGGCATAGTGGTTGAAGTGTGGGATTGTGGCCCATTGGCTTGGGCGGTTCAAATCCAGCAGCAGCTCTCCGGGAGCAAGGCTGGGTAGGTCCCACGACCACCAGAGGGCAGTGATGCCCCCCCCAAAAAAATTATCAAAGGTGCATGAGGGAGGAGGGGGATTAGGGAAGGAGGGGAAAACGAGGAACTAATATCAGGGACTTAAATGTAAAGAAAATGATTTGAGAATGATGATGGCAACAAATGTGCAAACGTGCTTTGCATGCAATGGATCTATGTATGGATTGTGATTAGAGTTGTAGCCCCCAATAAAATGATTTTTTTAAAGTACATCTATAAAGACAGTAATTGCATTTATAATTAACTAGGGCCATACCAGGGGGGTTGAGGGGAAATGGGAAACTACCAACTTGAGGATGAGAAAGCAGAAAAATGTTCTCAAATTCATTGTGGTGATGACTGTACAACTATTCATAATATGAAAGAAATATTAAATTGTATAACATGTGAATTACGTACCAATAAAACTATTTTAAAAAAGAAACTAGGTCAAAAGTTTAGGATTAGGAATGTAATGTGAGGCATTTTTTCCCAGGAGAGGTCTACATAAGTAAAAGTAAGCAATTTTCCCAATGACAGGCTGCTCCATATGGTTTGCCAACAGAAGTGAAATCCCCTTCTCTGAAACAGACATGTCTGTCCCACATCCAGCACACCTTTGGACTTGAACTTTCATGAAGGTTCACTGAGCATCTCTGTAAGGGTATCTGTTGATTTGGGGTGACCGTAGAACATTAATATATGGCAGATCTGATTCATCATCTCCCTCTCCCCTAACATGAGAAACTGATCCCAGCTCAGGTGATGCTTCCTCTCAAAATGGTTACTGATATTTTAAAAGAAGAGAGTGAAAAGTGGATCATGAGCATTAAGCAAGCATACTACCC
>PVJH01026076.1:0-30655 GCA_004026705.1 Nesogale talazaci | reverse complement strand
CCCCCCCCCCCCACCCCCTTCACTTCATTATGCCATCCTTTTGAGACTGGCAACTCCGTTGAGATTTCCTTTTTAGGTATTCTTGAAAATCACATTTGCATTCTTAGCTAATGTAATTGGTGTGTTGGGAGGCTGTGCCAGTGACCTCCAGAGTGAGCTCTCCCCTCATGTGTGCTGCTGCATGAAGGAATCAAGGCCACCTTCTAAACCTCTCTAAGCTTCCCTTGTACGTGTCAGAGGAGGGAAGGAAAGATCATAGTGTCTCAGGTCTAGAGGTTCTTGATTGATAGGAAGACTCCAGTGAACAGATTCTGACTGGTTGACTTTGGTCTCACGTGTGGTGTTAGATATTCAGACTGTGTGGCTAGACTATACCTTAGGTGAACAAAAATATATAAAGGGTCCTCTCACTTCTTGTAGTTTATGATTGTTTGGCTTTACTTGTCTTTTCTAGAAAGGAAGCACAGTGATTTGAGTGGTGAGGGCACTTCACTGTTAGCCCTGCTATATTAAGCAGGGTTCTCTAGAGAAACAAAACCACAAAACCAGGAATATATATATATAAGAATAATATATATAATATATTATTAATATATTATTATATATTATATAATAGATATAATATATTATATATTATATAATAGTATAGTATATATAATATTCTATATTATGTTATATTATTATATATTAATAATATATATAATATATAACATAAATTATGTGTACACATAAGAAATAAACACAATTAATCTATAGAGCAGTACAAATGGCTCAGTGCAACTCATTTCCATGAGACAGTCCTTCAAGTCTTGAGGGCCACCAGGTAGTCTTCTGAAGAGCAATTCAGGCTATCTGGCCACAGGCAGCAAACAGCAAGGCAGGGCACCAACAATCAGCCAGATGACAGAGTCTGACAGACTCCAGTTCAAGAGAGGCATATATTCAGTAGTGTGGTGAAGCAGGTCTTGAAGGAACTTTAACTCACAGCCACGCAGTCCATGGATTAGGTGTCCCACAGGTAGTGTGCTTGCAAATGGAGGCACAGGACAAGCAAGACAGCCAATGATGGAAGCGCAAGAGACAAGAAAACGAGGCTTGCCGAGCCATTAATCTCTGTGCCCTTCACTTAATTCTGCATGTGTTCATTGGTCATGTTGGCACAATAAACCTACCTATCGCACTTAGCTTTCCCCCCCATTTTTGGAAGCTTTGCATAAATCATGAAGAATTTGTAATTCCATTTCTTTGGAATTTAGTGGCTTGTGGCTGACTCATTCTAGGAAGGTGTAGTTTGTGGCAAACGGGGCTGGGGAGAGAGTGTAGGTAGACAAATTTGAATGAGCAGATGTTTTCTTAGAGTCTTTCCCAGAAGGGTGATGCAGACCTCTACAGAGGAGAATCTGCAATGAACGAACAGATTTCTAACGACTGAGGAGAAAAAACACCGTAAGGAGTTTTTCTGTATCAGAAAAACAGTGGGGGTACAGATCATCAGTGGTGGAGCCCTCTCTAAAGCACACTCGCAGGAAAATGAGAACAAATGCCAGGTTTAATCAATCAAACACCAATTATTTTCAGGAAAGGGTTTTCCTACTTCCCTTTCTTTTCCTCCAAACGCTTCTTCTACCCTGGATGGAGTCAGAGGCAACATCAGGGAGGGGAGATAAAAGGAGACATGATAACAAAGAGAAAGAAGTCCTGGTTAGCCAGACAGAGAAAAACCAAAACCAAACTCGTTGCCATTGAATTAAAGGTGACTCCTACCTTCTGAGAATGCAGCTGTTTTAGGAAAGACCAGTCTTTCTCCATTAAACTGCTGGTGCTTTCAAATTGCTGACCTTGCAGTTTGTAGCCCACCTTGACACCACTATGCCATCCCGCTCCCTAGGGTCCTAGACAGAGATGGGCAAGGGGAGAAGTGAAGATGTTAGGGATTTTAACATAAAAGAGAGGTGGAGCTATGTTTCTGCACATGTCTCTTTAGCACAAAGGAAGGTTAAAGGCAGAGAGAACATATTTCCTTATCAGCAGATGAGACAGGAGATAGCTAAGAGGCTGAGTGGAGAAAGAATGTTCACATTAGCCTCACAACAGCTGGGTAGACTCTTAGCTTTGTGGTCCGGAGATAAGGGCACAGCATGAAGTCTGGAGTGCAGGGGTGCAAGGACTCCCATACCTAGACAGAGGAGGAAGACTCTAGGAAATGAGACAATAGCAGAAGACTTATCAGGAAGTCAGACCATGAAAGGTCCAGTCCTGTCTTCCCCCAGTGCTTTTAGACTAACTAAGGTTCTTTTAAGCAAATCCCTGGTGACCTAGTTATGAGTTGAGGTGCTACAAGGTTAGCAGTTAAAATGCACCAGCCAATTCCTTGGAAGAAAAATCGGGTGTTCTACTCCCCTACTGCAGTCAAGAGTTGCTGTTTGAGAATTGATGGGGTGGCAGTGGGTTTGGTTTGGTGCAGATGCAATCTGAGCCAGATCAAGGTTTACGTTGCGTGAATGAAGGTCATGACCACTCACATGTTGGCTTTGAAGGCTTCTGCAAAGAGTTGGAAACCCACAAGGGCTGTTCCACCCTGACGTATAAGGTTCACATCTGTAAGCTTTCTCAAGTATGTAATACGTCTGTTCTTGGCTTCGCACTATATGCACTGGGAGAAAAAAAAACAACCCATATTTTGAATCTGTGTACAGAGTTAATTTCTTTCCTCTGCTAACTCGAGGCCCCGTGACAAGACTATGAGTTCAACCAGCTGGGCTGAAGTTCCCGGGGACAGGGGATGGGCTTCAAGCATTGGGTCAAGGAAAGCCAGGACATCACTGCCTCAGCACACTCCATTGTTCTCAAAGCTGCTACCGTCAGAGAATCAGACAGAGGCAGTGATAGCAAGCAGTTCATCTTTATGGTCTGGCCGAGGCAGGGTATTACTAGACAGTAGCTCAGCTCTGGAATCAACAAGTGACGTAGCTGGAATAAGGGTTCTACTAGCCCAGCTGGTAATATCAGGGCTCTCTATAAGAAGGATTTGGTACTTTAATAGGCAGCTGTGACAAAGGCTGTTATAGTCTTTAGCTGGTAGCACTTTGGAGATCCTATCATCAGTTAGGACATCTAAGTTTCCTCCTATGGTGATCTTAACTGCTTTTGGCAGAGTGTCATGGCTGCTGTTGCGCATAGGCAAGGTGACCAGCTGGCTGAGGTAAGGAACATTTGGAAAGATATAGTGGGACTAGGTTGAGGCCGATGACCCCGTAGGTGTATACCTTAGGCAAGGTGTATACCTAGAAGGGCTTGAAAGTCTTGTGAATTGACCAGTGACCAAATTTCCCAGCTGCCTCTATTAAGGGTAGGACTTTGTCGGGGCCACTTTTCCTCACAGCCTCTACAAGTTCAGGTACCAAGAGTGATGAGGGTGGGCTGGGGATACAGGGGCTTTCAACTTCTGGGCCACTTAAAGGGTCTTTGGTATACTTGGCAAAAAGGTCTTTACTGCTTCCCAAGAGGAAAAATGCTTCAACACAAGGGAACTCTGCCCACTTTCCCATCCCTTTGCAGAAATGTTCTAGCCGAATCAGGGTCAGAAGGGGAAGTGCACTGTTGTCCAGCAAGAATTCCCCAACACCTAGAATGTACTGAAGCCAAATGGATTGGAGAAAGATATTAGCTTCTCTTTCTTAGCAGCTGTGGGGGCAAATCCATGCCAATGTGATAGGATTCAATGTAACGCCACTCCCTTGGGGACACATCCTTTATTGCCATCTAGAAAACAGAACAGCAGGAAGGTAGAGAGTCCAGTGCCCAGGGTCCTAATCTGAAGTCTGAGCACTCACCACACCTAAGGCGCTGTGACACTGGAGCTTGAACAGATGCCTCTGTTTGAGGGGTGTGTCAGGGGACACAGGCTCTGCCAGCAAACTGGGTCCTGACCATTTTTTTTTAAGACACCATGCAAGGGATTTGTGGGCCACTGATTCAAGTGAACTTACACAGCTGAAGGAAACATCTGTGGGTCAGATCTGGACCACAGGATGTGTGTTAGTCTGGGTAGGCTAGAGGAACAAATTGCATAGACATGCATATCGATATAAGGAAAGGGTTTATATACAAAAGGAATGTGACACTGAGAAGGCATTCCAGCCCCGTCCAGTTCAAGGTCATAAGCCAGTTATTAAGCCCAAAATCGGTCTATAAAATCTCCTTCCGACTCATGAAGTCACAGGTCAGTGGGTGCAGAATCCCGGCAGGGGTCCCTACATGGCTCCTCGCTTCCAGGGCTCAGGGTCCATCAATAGCAGAAGCAGCTCATCGCTGGCAGAAGTCTCCATGTGGGCACCCCAGCTTCAGAGATCTGGCTCAATCAGGGAAAAGCAATATGGTCTCTCTGCCGGCTCCTCCAGCTTCTCAGATGCTGCCATCTTGTCTGTGATTCATCGTCTCTAAAACTAACTCCCAACAACTGGGGAAGATAGCTTCTCATCTTCATGAGGGAAATATCGTGAGATTTCCCAGAAGTCGCAGAAGAAAGCCATGCCCACACAGAGGCCTCTTTGGCTACTCAATGGCTATCTCCAGATGAACAGGCTAGACTCCACCCCTACATTTCAATCATAAAATTAACATAAGCACTTGACTGCCACAGGATGGGTTAAGTATACAAAAGCATTCCCTCTGGGAATGGACTCTTGAAAGTCCACCTAGAAAACAAACAACAGAAAAGTTAGAGAGCCTGGTGGTCCAAGGTCTTAACTTGAAGTCGTGCCTGAGGCACCCTGAAACCTGAACCCTGAACAGGCACCCTGTTTGAGGGGAGTGGGTTCTGGGAACTTGTCTCTGCTGATGAACTGGGCCCCAACTGTTTTCTCAACAGCAAGCAAGACATTGTAGGTCATTGACATGGAGGAACTTACCGGGATGACTGTGAGTGACAGAGGAATTACTGACATGAGTTATTCATTGGAACCTCCAAAGCAGAGGGACCACTGCTTTGAGTGGCCTTACAATTGTCTTCAAAGGCACCACCGGCTTACGAATGGCCTCCCCACAAGCTGTGAAGGGGACGGGAAACCTGTCAATTGGCTCAGTGTACATTCAGCCATTCTAGAGCAATTTGCAACCTTGACTGGACACATGCTGTCACAGTGCAATTGTACAAGGAATGTAAATGGCCCAGAGACAAGACACTGAAGGCAGGGAGGCAGTTGGGCTTAAGTCAAAGCCACAGTGAAACATGCAACTTTCCTCTCATTGTTCAATGCTTTCTCTCCACCCCTGCCAACCTTACAAATCCAGCTCTACCAGAAAATGTACAATGGTACAGATAGGACCTGGAAATGCAGGGAATTCAGGACAGATGATCCCTGCAGGACTAGTGGTGAGAATGGCAGTATCAGGAGGGTAAGGTAGAAAGGGGGGACCAATTACAAGAATTTACATATAACCACCTTTCTGGTGGATGGACAATAGAAAAATGGGTGCAGGGAGACATTGGATAGTGTTAGATATGTCAAAATAATAATAATTTCTAAATTATCAAGAGTTTATGGGGGAGGTGGAAATGAGAAGGGAGGGGGGAAAGTGAGGAGCTGGTACTAAGAGCTCAAGTAAAAAGCAAATGTTTTGAGAATGATGATGTTACAAATGTGCCTGACACAATCAATGTATGTATGGATTGTGATAGGAGTTGTAGGAGCCCGCAATAAAATGATGACAAAGAAAGAAAGGAAAGGAAAACAGCAGGGTTAGCAGTTCCTCAGTGGTCTTGCTTTCAAATGCCTTTTGTCAAGGCTGGGCCAACGGGAAAAATCAACCAGAAGGAGAACCCAAACAACAAAACTAGCAGACCACCAAGGTCATACACCAAAGCAGGACCAAGCTACTCATTTGGGAACGGGAGAAAACAGTTATGGGGCATCCATGGGAAAGTCGAGGTCAAAAACTGTGGCAACTGTGGGGTAGTGGGGGAGCCACTAAATCCCTACCCTCCACTTGACACCATCTTGGTGAGGTGGTTTATAAAAGGCCATGTGCTCAGTTGCCCTGAGACAAAACGGTGAATGCTGGGAGGTGCCATCTTGGTGAGGGCTTTAGAGTCACCTGTTTGACTACCCTGCAAGAGAGAGTTTCCTGCACAAAGGCTAAGGGATTGCCTCCTGCAGCAGTTCCCTGGCAGGAACGCAGAGGGAACCACTGGAAAGCAAAAAGCCTTTTGGAACCAGAGTTCCCCAAACTGTAGACTGCAGTCTTCTGACCACATCCCAGGGAAGGAGACTTAAGGAGACATGGAGAGGAAAGATCGCAGAGGAGAGCAGAAAGACAGGCGCGTGGAATAGAGGCAGACACACAGCCGGGAGGGGAAAGGGGCTTCAGCAGTCAAACATTACACAAGCCCCCAGAGCAGGCTGCAGTGGGGTTGGCTGTCTGTGGCAACAGCTTCAAAAGGCAAGATTGAATCCTGTAAGATTCACAGTCAGTCTGAGTGCAGGAAGAGGAGAAGGAGAAAGTCCCAGGCCCCTTACAGAGAGGGGTGTTTTCCAAACCGCACGACTTGCAGTTTAAGTCCGAAATTTAGGAAGTGTGACCCAGCCACCAGAACTGCTCGGTCTCTCAAAGGTGGTGAGGTGAAGTCTGGAAGGTGCATCAAAAGTCAGTGAGACAGAGATGGGGTTCTCTCAGGGAGAGAGCGTTATACATCCAAAATAAAGTTTTGATTATTGAATCTTTCATGGGAGAAAATCATGAATCAGTGCTCGATGAATAATTTGTATTGAATTGATAAATGAAGCAATATTTTAACATTTTGGAGGGTTAAAACAAAGTATAATGAAATTTAAAATATTAATATTGTAAAGATTGTAATAGAGACAGAAATATAAAACATCAAACTTGTCATCCAGGACATTGACTCTATAATTGAATTGATGATACAGATAAAATTATATGAGGAGTTCAGAGCTGGAAGAGATTAGAAGAGTGTAGTACATGGTAGACGTCAAAAGAGATATTGGATTAGGATAGAAGGGTGAGCATGATTTGGATCAAGGTAGAAGTGAGGAAATTCCAGGTTTGGGAGTGGCCTGAACCAAGTGAAATAGTGCACTTTAACAATACTGTATAGGTCAATTTGGTTACAGCTTTGAGTAGGTGGAGCAGAGAGAATTAAGACAATCAATGCCAGTCAGTTGATTATAATTGCCACGCTAGGGCCAAGAAGTCTCCAAGGCCTTGCTTGGTAAACAATTCTCCTCTTGCTGTAAAGGAAGCATTGGGAATGCCCCTGGGTCAAGAGGTGGTATGATAATAGAGTATATCTGTCCCGGCCAGAGTTGCCTGGGGTCTGTGTATGGAGATGTAGTGGGAAGGATGAGCCCAGTTTGGGGATTATGGATCTCTCCTACTTGGGTAGGAAACCATATGCAACCATGAGTTTTCAAGGAAGACTTTCTGATCCTAGCACTCTGTCCTACCGATGAAGTCAGGATCAGAGAACATGCCTTCTTTGGGATTATCTAGTTGCAATCAATCTCAAGCTACCTTTGAAGCCAGTAGGTTTGAGAGAGGTAAGTGTGTAAGATCTTTTCCTGGAACTTTCGGGTTAGTAGAGACTGGGTGGACTCCCTTGGTTTCACAGTCAGACAAACTGCATAAGCAGAGAGAGATCATTGACCAATTATAGGACTTTTTGATTCTTTAAAGTGTGAGAGTTGACTAAAGTAAATTTTAAGATCCATTCTAAAACTTAAATTTTTGGATACCAGTGGCTTTAATATGCAAAATTAACAAAAAGCAGAGGCACAATCAGAGTTGTTGAAGGAAAATGAAAGTCTTCTTTGAGGAGTACGCAGCAGGAAGGAATCCATCCTGTTTGGAGAAAATGTTCTGGGTATAGAATCAGAGATTGGACAATTTGTTAATTTAGCTTTGGGACTGAACTCAACTGGTGGTTTTCTGGTCTTTTAATAGAAAACTGATAGATTATTATTGGGGATTTATAAGAGAGATGAGGTCAGGATGGTGTCCGTATAAGGAAGTGAAATTAGATTCAAATGTAATGATAGATGTTCTAGGAATAAAGGTGGTAAGAAAGGAGTTTGTGGATTCTCCTTCTTTGCTCTGACCCTGCAGCTGAACTCACTGCCATCCATCAAGTTTATGCCATTGATAGAGTAGAACTAGAGTAGACAGTAGAACTGTCCTATCCCTACAGGGCAGAATAAAATGGTCCCTTTGGGTTTCCAAGACTGCACATCATTACAGAAGCAGATCACATCCTCTAACTTGAATGTGGGTAAATTGTAGTCAGACAATATTATTAAATTAGTGGACTGGCATGAAGGTAGTTTAACTACACGTTGTTGAAACATTTTTAAAAACGTAATTTCTAATTTCAAGAATTTTATAATTAATAGAGATCATACACAGACAAATGGATATAGATTAAAACAGAAGCAAACAGAGATACACACAGACATTGATCTTTGTAATGCAGAAAATCATCAGCCCTAAATGTGCAAGTATCAAAATAATTCGTGACTGCCAAGAGGATTGGGAATAGAGGTGATGTCTTAATTTTTTTTGAAAAAGGTTTTTAAGATCAGAAAAACACAAAAACTTAAAATTGGATAAGATATACAAAACTCTCAATCAGCCTTCCAGTTAATGCAGGAACGTTTAAAAATAAATGAAAGGTCAATTTTTAGCCTCTGAGTGCGCAGGAAGTCTTCAAGTCATGAGAATATCACTACATTTTCAGATAGACAATTTTTAGACTATTTTGTTATTACTTTAGAGTTTTCACTATATTGAGCCACAATCTATTCCATAAGTTCCATTAATTGGCCCTATGATAGCCTTGGAGGAACACAAACCAAATTTACCCACTTTTGCACATGAAAGATCTTGAAATATACAAAAAAGCTATTATGTTTGGTTTGAAACATCCTCATTTCCAGTCTTAAAAACATCTCTTTCACAAGTGGACTATTTCCAGATGCTATACAGGTTTTGTTTCCTGGAACCTGCATTTTTCAAGGTTTTTGTCCCAGTCTACTGCCAAGGACTTGCAGAATACTAAAAATTGTATATGGTTAATGTAGAGAGTGTTGGACACTGTATTATTATTTAAGGGTAGAATGATCGTTTGTGAGTATCTGAGGAGGGAGTTGAGAAAAACAGATTAGGCAGACTGAATATCATTTTCTTTTTTTACTGGGTTGATAGATTTGGAAAATATGAAATATGGACACTTTGAGGCTGTTGGGACAGATGAAACTCAGCAAATATTTCATGTCCTGAGGGTTTCTTTCAGACATTCAGAGAATTGGCAGTCAGATGAAGTTTATTCTGGTGCTCCTCTAATGAGCCCTCCCTCCTCTCACATCTATTCAGCTGCATGCAGTGGAACGCTTCATGTAATGATCACTGCTTCTCAGTTTCTGAGGCAATTTGACCAAGGAAGAAGTTGTTTCATAATCTGACTCACTTGGGTTAAGGATTAGAAATAGTGTGTGGGCTTCACAAGAGACTCATCTTTGGGTCCAGGTAAGGACTAACTTGCAATCACTGTGGGAAGCTGGGAAGGGCTCCCAGGGAATTTCTGAGTTCCCTGTTTAGAAGGGATTTAAGAAGAGTGTTTCTTGACGAAGAATCTAGCAACAGATATTATAGGAAGGCTTTCTTCAGTTGAAAAAATATCATAACTGCAGCAACTGGTTCATGAGTGACAATTATAGATAGGCTCAATTCATGGAGAGTGTGGCAAGCGGTGCTGAATACAGGAGTCATTGACAGCAGTCTTGTGAGAGGTCTGATGTGACAGACATGGATGCTGTGATTCTGGGAGATTAACCCATTCTCACCAGGACCCTGGCCAACGACTGGGCATTAAGGCGCAGGACCTTTCTCCCAAGCAAGGCATAATCACAAGAGAGAAGACTGTGACTAGAGAGAAGAAAGTCAATAGGATGACTTAGAGATAGAAAAAACAACTCAGGAGCTATGTGGATACTGATACTTTTTTCCCCTGACACACCAGGTTTCACATGAAAGTTATCAGACCCCAAGCAGGACTGCTTCCATACCCTACTTCTGGATAGCAATGAAATTGGTCCACAATTTCATGTCTTTCTTATGATTGGGTAAAGAGCTGGTATAGGTGAGTGCAGGCATCAGGGACTTCATTATCTATTACTTTCATGTGCCATTGTGTCATTGTTCTAAAGCACTAAAGCTCCAATCATGAATAAGAAGGACACAGCTTTGCTTTCTGAAAGATGTAGTATGGTGGAATAGAGGAATAATTGTTTGCGGCCAGTTAATTGGTGTGTGTGTGTGTGTGTGTGTGTCTATAAGAGCCCACGCACTATACTATAATTAGCATCCCCCTCATATCCTGTAGTTGTTTAAACCCCAAACGACTCCACACATGACAAAATACCTTCCGAGAAATAAAATTCCCCCAGTTTCAAATCAGTATCTTAGTAGAACTGACGTCATAGCTGTGACCTGAGTCCACAATGAAGGGATAGAGGCTGATGATCCATATTCTGGTTTGGTGATGAAGCGGAGAAGCAGTTTTGTTAGGATGATGAGTTTAGAATTGCTGAATTTGAAGTGTCTTGGGGTAAGCACAGGAAGAAGAGGGGTTATAAAATGTTTAAAGTTGAGAAGAAAAGTGTTGGGTGGAGAGATTCAATTTGTGTTCTCAGTACAGCGACCTGTGATTCAAGCACTGGGATGGATGGCATTTTGCAGGAAGAGCATGGACGGGAAAGAGTATCTGGGATGAAGCCCAGAGGAGACAGCACAACATACACGGGCTTCACAGAGCAAGAGGAGCCCACTAAAGAGAGCTGAGGAATGGCCAGTGAAGTAGGAAGCAAGCCAGCAAGGGAAAGAAGGAGGCTTGTGTAGAAAGAGGCAATAGGCAAGATGCTGTGGCAGAGATGAGAGCTGAAGAATGTCCTCTGGATGCTTCTAGAAAAAGCTGTGAGGACAACATGCATACCTCAGGAGTTTGGAGGGTGAATGAAAGGTGATGAATTTGAAACACTGAGCACAATCGGCTCTTTTAATAAACTTATCTACGAAGAGGCAATTCAAGACAAATAAATATGGGGGCAAATGAAGGGGCAGATGACGATGGTTATTACAAGATGCAGAAATGGAACAAAGGCTTCATTACAAAGATATCTAGATCACTTATGTGTACCAGGCATAATGCCAGCCCTGATACTTATTGAGAATCTTTTATTCGCTTGACACTGTGCGGAAAGATGGATACACAGTGATGAACAAGAGCAGCTAGAGGTGCCCGGAGACAGATCAGTATTAAAGTGTGTCTTATATATTCTTAACGCAGCTTATGGAAGGCTTCATGTCATTGAATTCCTGTTAAAATGTGATGACACAAGTTGTCTGTGTGTTAGAACAAGATAAATTAAGAGTCACTGAGTGAGTTTTCCTGACACCATGTCCAAGGCACTAAGGGGCACGGTGGGTCAGGAGCTGAGCAGATCTTTGGGTTCTGATGTTGGCACTCCATGGCTGTTGCATTTTACTATGGTGGCCTTTTTGAAAACTGCTTCAGTGTATTGGTTAGGTCACATGTAACCAACGTCAATAATTTACATTTTGATCCACATTTTTCTCAAGGGACTCTTCCAAGTATTCTGTTGTAACTAGTTGATCCAATAAGAATTCTTTAAAGATAGTCTTTAATATGCATTTTCGGTTATGCTATATGGATATAATGTAATTCAATATTTATCAGTTCAAGATTTCTCATGTGTAGTGACATTAATTACATCAATCATGGTGCATAACCTTAACCAATTTCTTTTACAAAAGTTCCCATGACAAAAAACAGGATGACAAGAATCTACCTTAATTAAATATATGTTAGGATACAGTCATTTTTTCATTCATTTTCCTTGCTGACACACTCTTTAAAGCTTATTTTAGATTTTTTCATACTCTAAGAAATATCAATGTCAAAGGACAGCAATTTTTAAAATGCATATTCCACTTCTATAGTGTGAGAATATATTAGTAATTCATCTGTATATTTCTTAGTGTAAATAAAGTTCCATTAAATTTGAAAAGAGAATGATAGCTTTGTATTCAAATCTATTTCACATTTACTCTATGCTGTGAATAAAGGAAAACCAATTCAGTACCTCTGATGTACCATAAGGAGGCTCAGGGGTTGAAAACTTTTGCTGAACCAAAACGTGGGTGGTTCAGACCCACCCCCAGCTCTGTGGGAGAAAGGTGCGGCATCTTCCATGAAGATGTGCAGCTTTGGAAATCTTGTGGGCCAGTTCTATACTTTCCTACAGGGTTTCTGTGAGTTGGAATCAGCTTAATGTCAGTGGGTTTGGTTGGGGTGGTTGGTTGTTTCCAGCTGGTTCCATCAGTTTAACCAGAACAGTTAATAACTTGGGCCTGGTGTTTCCTTATCCTAAAGTAGAGATGAAATATTGCCCCACTTTAGGAATGCACTGTGGTAAAGACCCAATGTAACACTAAGAGAGCAGCTTTTAAAAATTCAAGCTGCATTCGTATTCTATGCTGTTCTCTTTTGTGTTCTTAAAGTAATAAGTTGCTATTAATTTTTGTTTTCTCTGTATCCTCTAGCCTTGGTGGTGTAGTGGTTATAAGTTAGGCTGCAGTCAGACCCCAGGAGCTCCTCTGGAAAAAAGATGAAATTTTCTGCTCCCATAAACAGTTTCAGTCGCAGAAACTCACGGGGATTGCTTTGAGTCAGCATTGATTTCATGGCAATGAGTTTTTAAATATTCTATACCACCGAGGAGATTACAGCAGAGGGAGGGATAAAAGCACATAAAAGGAATTTTAATGAAATGTTTCAAATGGCAGAGAGAAAATACACAAAAGCATTGGGCTAGGAGGAGGGAACAACTAAGGTGGATTAATGAGGTGGATATGAAGTGGAGTGTATTAGTGACACGGTGACTTGTTATAGTAAGGATGTTTGTTGATTATTCCCCCATGCCCCTACACCCTGCTAAAATGGATGGGTCTGCATTCTTCTCAGTCCTGTGACAGTTATCAGCTGGTCTTCAGCAGGGTTTCCAGGAATGGTGAGCTAATCATGTGCATTGAGCAGAAGGACGCAATCGAGCTCCCAGAGATCAAAGTTTAGATTTCATCCTCCCGATTCCTGAATCCTAATCTACTGAAACATGCTACCCAACAGACCAAACAAAAGAGAAACAAACACAGTAGACAGATTCTACATTTTTGCACCCTGCATTCTTACCAGCAGCTTTTTGCCTCTTACCACAATACATTATCTCTACTTTAAGACAAGGAAAGACCAGGGCAAAGATACTAGGGGTCTGGTTAAACGGATGGGACAAGCAGGCAGCAGGGTTAGGGTGCAAGTGAACACTATCCCTAGTCAGTGATCTCCTTAGAAAATAAATAGAGCAGGGCTGAATAACAAAGTAGGTACGACGATTCCTGATATAGGAGCATTTAAGGCATATTGTCATTCACTAGGCTGTCAGTTTGTCGTACTGTGGTGGATGGTGTGTTGCTGTTAAAGGTTATGTCACTGGTTATGGCACTGGTGTTTCCAGTGCCAGCAGGGTGTCCGTGTGAACAGTGGTGTCAGCAATGGGCTCAGCATAGGATCAACTGTGAGGATGTCCCAGGACCAGGCCTCGCTTCATTCTGTCGTGCCCAGGGGAGCTGTGGATTGGCATGAACTTGATGGCACGTAACACCAAGTGAATACTACAAAATAAGGTTCTTCATAACCAGGCCAGGCCAACTGCTGTAGAATCAATTCCAAATTATGAGGATGCTATGTGTTTTAGAGTAGAGTTTCCAAAGTTGTGACCGTTCATAAGTCGGTTTGTAGGTCTTTCTTCCCAGGTGCCTCTGGGTGGATTAGAACCTTCACCCCTTCAGTTAGTAGCCGAGCGCTTCGTTGTTTGTCCCACGCAGGCCTATCTCCTTCACAAGAACATTACCGCTTTTTCTGCTGTTTGGGCAATTTAAAGGATAGAGAAGTGTCTTAGTTTATATAATGCTGCTTATCAGAAATACCACAAGTGAATGACTTTAACAAACAGAAATTTGTTTCTTAGAGTTTAGTGGCCTAGAAGTCCACATTTAGGGCTTGGGCTCCAGGGGAAAACTTTGTATCTTTCTCGATCTGGAGGAAGACCTTTTGTTTCTACATTTTCTGTTCCTGTGGATCTTCAAGTGGCATCTCTCTCTCCTCAACTCTACCTCTTTCACTTGCCTATCTAATCTCATCTATCTCATAAGAGGTGGACTCACAACACCCTACACTCATCCTGCCTGATTAACAAATCAAGGGCAACTTATCTCCAAATATGCTTACAGAGGTTAGGGTTTACAGCACATATTTTGGCACAACACATTTAAATCCATACAATTTTACTGTTAGGTCCCCCCAAATTTATGTCCTTGCCATATGTAAAACACATTCATTGCATCCCATCATTCTAAACGTCTTACATCAGATCAACTTCAAGCCCACAGTTTCATCTTCTGAATTACCTAAACCAACTATAGGTGACATGACTCTTTATCTGTGCCCTCATGAAATGTAGCATACAAGTTTTCCGCTTTCAAAGTACAATGGTAGACATATTATAGACATTTCTATTACAAATAGGAGAAATTAGAGAACAAGGAGGAATGGGCACACACCAAATCAAAAAGTTAACAGAACAATCTACATTAGCTTGAACATGGACATTTGTTCTTTGAGACCATCTAGGTAATGCCCCTCCTTTCCAGACCCTAGGTGTTGGCTACTCCTTCTGGATTCTGGGTGGAGGTACCTCAGTTCTGAGATTCAGTTCCAGATCTCCTGGGATAGGCACTCTGCTCCCTTGACTTAGGTGGCCCCACTCTCCTAGTGGATCCAACTAGAAGATAACTTGGCCCTAGTATGCCCCATGCTCCTGTCCTTTGAGTGTGGACTTCTTGCTATCACAGCTTTGTATCTTCAGGGACCCAGTGCCTTGACATGCCTTAAAAGAAGTTCTACATTTTAGAACCAAATTGTCCAAGACCCAACCTTTTGAAATGAAGGATGCTGTGACCCACCCTTTGAAACCAGGAAGGCCTTGCTCACTATGATTCTTCCAACTGATCTGCTGATCTTCAACTGCTCCAGGAATGGCATTTTTTCCTTGGAAGATCACAGATGTAGCCCTTTCCCAATTTTCCTCCCTAGAAAATTCCAAGATGCAGTCAGTGTCCTTTGCTTTGCTCTCATGCTTTCTCCGTGGCTTTCAGTTGAAGCTGATGGATGTTCTGTTGTGGTCGTTGCTAGTTCCATCAGCCTTAGACATAATCTATTTTAAAAAAGGTAGCACATCCTTGGTCAACATTCTCGGATGTAGATCCTCGATTTCTACAATGGAATATTTACAAATCGTCAATTTTATTTTCCTTTTGCACATTTAAAAAAAAATCCACCTTGGGCTGAGCCCCGGTGGCATAGTGGTTGTGTGCAGGACTGCGGCCCACTGGTTTGGAGATTCAAATCCAGCAGCAAGGCTGGGCCTCCTACTCCCACCACCAGAGGACAATGATGCCCCCCTCGAAACAAACAAACAAACAAAAGTCCACCTCTTTACTCTAGCACTTCACTGTAAAGAGCAAAGATAAACCAGTGCCCCCCTTATCTTCCTTAAGAATCTCTTGTTAGAGTAAACCAGCCTCTAACAGCTTCAGGGTCCATCAGCACAACTGTATGGTGCTGATAAATAAAGATTATACCAAAGTCATAGGGAATAGGAGGGACAAGTAGGAGAGATGATAAAAAAAAAGGACTCAGACACATTTCATGCTTACATGCTCACCTCAGCCCCTCTTGGTGGTCCACGTGGAGGTGGGGGAAGAGAGAGGGGGTCTATACTGTCTTGAGGCATTTATAGATAGTCATAAGCCACACATATTCAAGAATTACATATATCAAACGTGGATGGTTATCACAGTAAAATCCCTGAGTTCACAGTTGAGGAAACCCAATACCTGCATTGGGGGAAGGCTTGCGGGGCGATGGATGCCATAACTGGAGGAGATAATCAGGGAATGTCTGCTTCTACAGGGAGACAGATTCAACCATGTGCTCACTGTAAGGCAGCAGAGCTGTTAGGGGAGAAACTGTGGGAATGATATTTAAAGCAGGATCATGTGCTTCGACTGTTTCACTAACTTACCAATGTAGTGGCTTTCCTACTGTGTAATACTAGCTTTCCAGATTCCCTCTGCTATAAGTTAGGGAATAGAGTCCTAGCCGTATTTCCCACATTGTCAATTTCCCACATTTCCCCCTTCTGTGCTATGTTTAAAATTTAATAGAGGCAACATGCCCTACTCATATCTCTTAGCTTCCATAGGAAGCATGAGACTGTGAGCATCAAGATTATGATGATAAACAGCACAATCAGACTCGAACTTAAGCTACTTGAAATACTTTGAACCCAACCCTGTGTGATCAGCCTCTCTATACCATCCACCAACTGTTTAATTACCTCAGAGCTAATGGATGTCTTAAGTCCATCCTTGAATATATAGAAAATATCCTTTTTTAGCTGATCACATCTAATGAAATGTTTTCCTTAAGGCCTTGCAAATGTTTTCTAATCAAATCCCAAATTGTGTAAGGTTGCATTATATGTAACACAAAATCTGCAACCTTCTAATGAAACTTAACATCAAATGATATTGAAAGTTCATAATCTGATCTTCTAGTAAATGAACAATCTGTTGTAGTAGTCTAGTCACTTTTAATAAAATGTTCAGTTATGAGAATCTCAGGGCATCTCTTAGACAGCATCAGCTATGTTAGAAATGTCTAAGCAGGAAGCAATTGCCATTCTCAGGCATCTTCAAGGTCTTCTTGGCATTTTGGAAGACATCAGACACAGGTCAGAGGTCTTTGAGCTGTTCTCTCAACTCTCAGATCACAGCATCAGCTGCCTTTCTTCTGGGCCTTGCTGGCTGTTGAGAAATCCACCTATCTCCTTTGCCTATGAAAGAATAAACAAATAGCACCCTCTCCCCTTTGTGCTGTTAGCAACCTGTAAACAGAAACATGGTTAAGATTGGTTGTTTTCTTCAACTTTTCCTCATTTTTCATCTTGTTCCACATGTGGTTGCATCCTTATGAAGGGAGTCCATCAGCTTTCTTCTGCAAAAACATAAATACATAGCCCTTCCTACAGGGGATTAGGGGACCAGGATCTCAAGCACAGTTTCCATCTTTCTGGGATTATTAGGATCAGCTTTTCCTGTAGAAGTGAAAATGTGTTTATCTGCCCTAATTTTGTTACAAGATTTTAGTAAGGATAATTTTTTTTTGGTAAAGATGACTAAATATAGTTTTCAGACATAATTTTTTCTTTCTTCTTCCCCTTCAGTTTTAACAACGGAGACATTAAGACATTATAACCAATCTTAGGGAACTTGCTTAGTTCCAAACCAGTGAAACTTATCAGATAGACTTCATTGTTATGAAAGTTTCCACTTCTAGCTCTCTTAGAATCAAGTACTTCTTAATGCTCTCAGATAATTTGAAAGACTGAAGAAAATCTTAATAAATCTGTTTAGCTGTTTTTGAACTAACTTATCAAACAAGCAATTTTTTCCCTCTAAGTTTGCCTGGAAGATTAAAGACTCAATTAAGCCATATAGCCCTTCAGGCTTTTTATACTGTAGGATTTTACAATCTTGCAATACTCTGTCTTGGTTAACTTCTCTTAGTCCCTCCATGATTCATTTAGGGGAAATTAGTGGGCAGGTCATAAGCCCTTGTGGATGTTCTAAGGAGGTGACTCCATATCCAGAGTTTAAAAACTTTTCTCTTCAGCTTCTAATTCCATGAGGGATACTGCTGTTTCTGCACAACATTCCAAAAGACCCCTTGATTTATCGGGTGGTCATACTTCTCAAGTGCTCTTTCCTGATAGGTATAAATTTTAAATTTTAGAAATGCAAGGAAGCAAAACTTGACTTAAGTTATCTTTTTTCTTTTTTTATAAATATAATTTTATTGGGGGCTCGTACAACTCATCACAATCCACACATATATCTACTGTGTCAAGCATTTTTGTATATTTGTTTCCCTCATTGTTCTCAAAATATGTGCTTTCTTCTTGAGCTCCTGGTATCCGCTCCTCATTTTCCTGTCCCTCCCTGCTCCCCCATACCCCATGAACCCTGATAATTTATAAATTATTGTTATTTTGTCATTTATTACACCCTCCAATGTCTCCCTTCATCTACTTCTCCTCTGTCCATTCCCAAGGGAGGAGGTTATATGTAGATCCTTACAATCTGTTCTCCCTTTCTCCCCCACCTTCTCTCCACTCTCCAAATATCACCATTCTCACCACTGGTCCTGAGGGGTTCTTCTGTTTTGGATTCCTTGTGTTTCCAGTTCCTATCTGTACCAGTGTACCTCCTCTGGTCCAGCCAGATTTGTAAGATAGGATTGGGATCATAATGGGGTGGGCGGGAGGCATTTAGACCATGTTATATCAAATGTTATCATTGTCCTAATTTCTTCTTCATAATCCTGATCATTAACTCCAGTAACAATCTGACACCTTGAGAATTTAGGTTCGACCTTCCTAATAAACATTCTATAGTTCTTTTAGGTAGTAGACCCCAAGTACCATTCTCAATAATTTCTCGTTTAATTATAGATTTTAGCTTTTCTTCACACCTCTGAAAAACTCCAGGATCAATTTGAATGCCTTGAGTACTTAAATTTAAACCACATTACTCTTTGAAGTAGAGGCTCCTGCTTTTTGGTATCAACATGCAGTTGTGAGAGCTTCTGAAGCTTTTCATGGTTAGTCAAACTTAATGCAGCCAGAACAGAAACTGCACTTTTGCAAGTTTGGCCAAGTTTGGACTCCTGCTGTGAGGCTGGGTGATGCCTGTGATTAGAGTCTGCTCCACCGGGCAGAAGCCCCATGCCTTTTGTGCTCTGCTCAGTGAAACTTGTAGCAAATTCTGGTCCCTATCTCCCTGCTGAGAAGCATTTGCTAATGGAAATCTCTTACTGATGAATCTCAAGTGACATCGAATCGTCCAATGAGTCCCCTTCCTGTTTGGGCAACGTTCGGGCTCTTTTAAACATGATCTAAGTGGTCTTGATTGATGCTCTGGCACAGGCCAAAGCTTGCTTTTCTCGGCCAGACTGATTGGCCTACGCTGGCTGCATTCTTTTTAAAAATGACCTATCTTCATGTATCTAAAGCATTTCCCTTTATGCCTGGTATAGTTGGCCAAATTGGCAGCTAGTAGGTCTGCCTTGTATTCATCTGTTCCCACGTTCCTGCATATTCTAAGATAATCCAAAACTGTGTCCTGTTTCCTGTAGGGATGTAGGCATTTTTACAGACCTCATGAGTAAAATCATAAAATAGTCTGTGAACTAGATCTTGCACTGCCTACACATTTCTGACACATTTGCATACACCATCCTCTAATCGGGACACAAAGTCTGCATAGGATCATCATCCCACTGCCTTAAAGCAGTGTAACTGGCCTTCTCTTTCTTGATTCTCTTGTTTTCCCCATGCCTTTAGGCAGACCTTGCCTACCTGTGCAAATGCCAGTTGAGTAAACTGTTATTGTGGCTCAACTGTGATGTAACTCTCATCCCCTAGCAACTAATGAATTCCTATATCTAGTCCATCCTCAGTATTTCTATGAGCTTGCAAATATGCTTATTCATCCCACTAGATCTTATATTGCAAAAATTCTGAAAGAGAAAGGCATGTTCCTGTCAAAACTCACCAGTCAGCAGAGATCCAGCATTCAGACTCTGCCAAAGATCTTATCATGCTAATTACAAAAGAAGAGTTTGGGCAATAGTGAGTGACCTCCTGCTTGAGATATTTTAGCAACTCAAAGGGGAATGCCCTGTGAACTCCTTCTGGATGGTGCAAGTCAGACTGTCTATTAATAAGAGGAACAGGAAAGGCCATCATACCTTCTAAATGTCCTTCTTCAGAAATCCCTCTTTCTACATTTTAAAGTAAAGGTAGTAGTTTTCTATACTCTGCCTCTTTGCTTCTATTTTCTGTGCTGGTTTTCTTGACCGGTATATTTAAACTTGACTTCCAAACTTCATATTCTGTGATAGCTCACTTCAGTTGCCTTTCCTTGGAGCTCATCTCCTCATATTTACCTTCTGCACTGTCTTGCTTTATTCTTTTACCATCCTTGGACTTTTCTACACTACATTCCAGCAGAGGAGCAGATGCTTTTACTATCATGTCTCCTTATGATTCAGGCTTATTTTTCTCAGTTCTGTCTAAAATCTCTTCATCTGCTTAACACTCAGTTTCAATCACTTTTCCCTTCTCCTGTAATGTTAGATAGTTTATTTCAGCCCTTTCCTTACAAAGATGTTGCTAATTCCTCTCCTGTTCTGTCTATGGAGGTTCTAACACCATCTTAACTTGAACCCACAGAGACCAGGTCTCGAGATGGGTTACTCTGCCCCTCTCTGTGTGCTTTCTTTAAATTTGTATCTACATCCTCCCAAGTTCCTAGATCTAATGTTCCTTCCACTGGGAACCATGGATTATACTATTGTACTACTAGTAGATAACTTTGCATCTTTTTATTTGTTACTGCTACCTTCTGTTTTCTCATTAAATGTGCCAGAGGAATAGCATACCTCTTAGGTTTACTTCTGTCTGGCCCCATTGTCCTTTTCCTATAATGCTGGAATTTTTAATTTCAGGGAAAAATTTTTTTGTCTTTACTCTTTACTTTCATAGTTCTCAATATATAGCAGTCAAAATATTATTAAAAATATATAAAACTTGCAATGTTTTAAAAATGTCACCAAATTGTCACAATCATCCATGGATTCATCACATTCACCCATTGTCATATTCATCCATAAATGTTATGAAAATTTTGTGCTCAGTGTTATAGGGTTAAAATATTGTACTACTATTATTCCTATTTTTTCTGCTGATCCCCCAACCGGATTCTTACTTCACACAATTTTCCTGATTCACTCTGCTGTCTGAAGGGGCTGTACAATTGTACATGGGGTAAAACTCAAAAGAGTTTTTTTTCCTACAGTCACACGATGGGTGCCCTTTCTTAGAGTAAACCAGCTTCCAACAACCTCAGGGCCCATAAGCGCAACTGTATGATGATCATATATAAAGATTATAATAAAAGCATAGAGAATAGGAGGAATAGGTATGAGAGAAGATAAAATAAAGGAGTCAGACACATTTCATGGAAGCACGCACATCTCAGACCCTCTTGGTGGTTCATGTGGAGTTTGGAGAAGAGAGAGGAAGTCTTTACTGTCTTGGAGCATGTATAGGGAGCCACAAGTCATATATAATAGGGAATTACATCTGTAATCACAGTAAAGTCCCTGAGCTTACAGGTGAGGAAACCCAATACCTGCATTGGGGGAAGGCATAAGGGGCGATGGATGCCATAATATGAAGAGATAATCAGAATGTCTGCATCTAGAGTGAGACAGAATCAATTATGTGCTCACTTTAAGGCAGCATAGCTGTTAGGGGAGAATCTGTGGGAATGATAGTTAAAGCAGGATATTGTGGTTGGACATTATCACTCACTTAACAAAGTGGTGGCTTTCCTACGATGAATACTAGCTTTTAAGATTGTCTCTGCTATAAGTTAGGGAATAAAGTCCTATCATATTTCCCACATTGTCAGTTTTCCACAATCTCCTTAGTCAGATATCCTATTTCATCACTTATAAGTTCTAACTTCCCCCACAGATCTGAACACATTTCTGACAAGTTCTTTGCTACTGCATTAAAAAAAAAAATCACAGTCCTTGAATTGTGCACTTACATGTTTATGGTTTTCTTTTAAAGCCTCATCAGAAACACATTCACCAACATCAGGATCCACAGGAAGGCTCAACACTAGTTTTGGAGAAGGGTTCATTTTGGTGGGCTTCTCAGATTGGCCTCAACTGGAACTTGTCCTTTTTGTCTTTATTTCCATTTTCTACTCCCTAACTCTCTTCGGCAATACCGCGATCATCGCTCTCTCCCGCCTGGACCTTCGGCTGCACACACCCATGTACTTTTTCCTGTGTCACCTCTCCTTCCTGGATCTCTGCTACACCACCAGTACTGTGCCACAGCTTCTGATCAATCTTCACGGACCTGATCGGACTATCACCTTTGGAGGGTGTGTGGCCCAGCTCTTCATCTCCCTCGCCTTGGGATCCACTGAGTGTGTGCTTCTGGTAGTGATGGCCTTTGACCGCTACGCTGCTGTCTGTCGACCCCTTCATTACATGACCATTATGCACCCCCGTCTCTGCCAGATACTGGCTGCCATCTCTTGGGTGGGAGGCTTCATGAACTCTCTGGTTCAGACAGGCCTCATGATGGCCATGCCCCTCTGTGGCCTCCATCACCTGAACCACTTCTTCTGTGAGATGCCAGTGTTTCTGAAGCTGGCTTGTGAGGACACACAAGGCACAGAGGTCAAGATGTTTGTGGCTCGAGTCATCATCTTGGTGGTTCCTGCAACACTAATTCTAACCTCCTATGTACACATTGCTCAGGCAGTTCTGAAAGTTAACTCAACTGCTGGACGCAGGAAGGCTTTTGGGACTTGTGGATCCCACCTCCTAGTGGTTTCCCTTTTTTATGGATCAGCCATATACACATACCTCCAACCCATGAGTAGTTATTCTGAGAGTGAAGGAAAGTTTGTTGCCCTTTTTTACACTATAATTTCCCCTATGCTCAATCCTCTGATTTATACCCTAAGGAACAAAGATGTCAAAGGGGCTCTGAGGAAGGTTCTGTCGAAAGGGAGAGACAAAGGTTTGTAGGGGTGGGAAGGAAGATCAATGTAATTGCTTGTACTAAGTCAGATCCTGAAGTGTATCCTGCTCCTGGCTAGGTAATCAGCAGAACCTAGCCCTTCGCAGACCTCAAGGCTTTAGTATCTTACCTTCCTTGCTTTGAACTTGGAAGTGGGAATTCTTTGGAAGTCTTTGTTCATTCAATGTCTGTAATCAATTTGCAGGAGAAGTCTAAGTATTGAATACAACTTTCCAAAGAAGTGAAGCTGGAAATCAAAGACTATAGTCACCTGGGAAAAGGCTTATTTGTAAGCAAGTCTGAGAATGAGAGAAGACAATGCAAAATGATAGCTCCTGTTCTTTATGGGGGGCGTGGGAGGGCATCACTGCCCTGGTGGGAGAAGGAAGTCCATCCAGCCTTGCTCCTGGAGAGCTGCCGCTGGATTTGAACCACCAACCCTGTGGATCGCAGTCCTGCACACAACCACTGTGCCACCAGGGCCCAGCCAATAGCTCCTGTTCTACAGTCAATGACTCTTAGAACGGTGCCATGTAAATGTACCCAGAAGCTGATGAGAGGAGTTGATTTCTGCTCTACAGATTAACTGTGATATTGAGCATGTACTCACATCCTAGGGCCTATTTCTAAGGCCTCTTATGATATTTGGTCCAAATAAAGAGATTATACCTAAAAGTACTTATACAAAGTAGAGTAGGCTATCAAGGATGCTGCAACATTCTGAGATCATTTTGATACATTTTTATTTGCTCATGATGAAATAGAAGTTTATAGGATTTATCTAATTTACCCAATTTTTATATAGCAAACATGAGGTGAAGCTGAGCTCAAGGTTTCGATAACACCAAATCCAACCCCTATGGCAACACCCTGTTAATTCTCTCTCTCTCTCTCTCTCACTCTCTCGTTGATATTTAATAGGAAAGATTGAATTTAGAAAGAAAGGTAATTGGAATGGGAATCCAGTTCAAGCTTAATTTGCTTCACAATTGTACTTCAGTTCATCTTGGCTAGGCTTACTGATATTTTTGAGTTTCACAAATGTTCTTTTATCAGAAAGATTATGATTCTACTGCATAATGCCAATGTGATCCGTAATAATAGTTTCCATTTAATGAACCCTTTTTATAGACCAAAAATCCCCGTGTGGCACTAGTGATTTGTACTCGAGTCTCTGAAAGTTAGTGGTTGAAACCCACCTTGTGGTCCTAAAGAAGAAAAGCCTGGAACCTTGCTTCCTTCAAGATTACAAACAACCTCAGAGACCCTGATGGACTGACAGTTCCTGGGAGAAATGGGAGGCGAGGAGTTGGGGAAGGTGAGCAGTGAACCAATAAGGATGGGGCCAGGAATCGTAAGGGTTCTAAAATTAGTGGTGAGGAGGGTTTGGCTGTTCTGGTTATGTTTGATTAAATGAATTGTATTTCAGAGGATTTACTGAAATGGGAATGATGGGAAAACATGATAGTGGGGCAGGAGGTAACAAAAAAGAAAAACAGAAGAAGAAAGGGAAAAATATGTAGAGATATATAGAGAAATGTATATGTGTAAATATATAAATATAGATGTATTTGTTTACATATGCATATGTGTGTAAATAAATTAAGAAAGCAACTAGATTTTGGGCCTCTACTTTAATCTTACCTAAGTACAAGAACCATTTTTTTTTCTAATAAGGCAACATTGTAAAATACTCACCGACTGAGCCCTGGTGGCGTGGTGGTTGTGCGGGGGACTGCGGTCCACTGGGTTGGAGGTTCAAATCCAGTAGCAAGGCTGGACCTCCTACTCCCACCACCAGAGGGCAGTGAGGCCCCCCAAAAACAAAAAAACAAACAAAATAGATACTCACCTTCCTGACACTATTACTGAAGACAAATGGGTTCATAAGCAAATGTGGGGAACAATGCTGATGGTCCCCGGTTTTTAAGAGATACAGCATCTGGGTCTTAAAAGCTTGAAGGTAAACAAGCGACCATCTAGCTCAGAAGCCACAAACCCCACATGGTAGAAGCACACCAGCCTGTGTGATCATGAGGTGTCGAAGGGATCAGGTATCAGGCACTAAAGAACTAAAAATCGAATCATTGTGAATGAGGTAGAGTGCAGATTGGGGACCCAAAGTCCCTCTGTGGGCAACTGAACGTTCCCTTACAGAGGAGATGGACCAGGCCAGGTGCAATTTATCAACAATGAAATGTACAGCTTTCCTCTACTCCTTAAATGCTTCCTCTCCAGTACTATCATGATCCCCATTCTACCTTACAAATCTGACTAGACAAGAGGATGTACACTGGTACACATAGGAACTGGAAACACAGGGAATCCAGGACAGATGATTCCTTCAGGATCAGTGGTAAGAGTGGCGATACCGGGAGGGTGGAGGGAAGGTGAGGTAGAAAGGGAAAATTGATTACAAGAATCTCTACTGGCCTCCTTTCTGGAGGGTAGACAGAAAAGTGGGCGAAGAGAGATGTCAGACAGTGTAAAATATGACAAAATAATATATATATATATATTATCAAGGGTTCAAGAGGGAGGGGTGAAGAGGAGTGAGGGGAAAAGTGAGGAGCTAATACCAAGGAATTAAGTAGAAAGAAAATATTTTAAGAATGATGATGGCAACAAATGTACAAATGTGCTTGACACAATTGACATATGCATGGATTGTGATAAGCTTTCTACAACCCCCCAATAAAATGATATTAAAACAGAGAGTGGAATAGCATCTGGGTCTTAAAGGCTTGTCGTTCAACAAGTGGCCATCTAGCAGGAAAGCAACCAAGTCCACATGGAGGAAGCACTCCAGCCTGTGTGACCATGAGATGTTGATGGGAATAAGTATCAGAAGTGCACAAACAGGCAACCAAATTGATGTGAAAGAGAATGGATATAGTGGAGACCAAAACCCCATCTTTAAGATAATTTTACAGTCTCAGAAAAGTCACACAGAAGGGATGATAAATCCAACATATGGTATAACACTGATGAAACACATAACTCTCCTCTAATTCTTTAATATTGTCTCCTTTTACTATGATGGCTTTTATTTGTATTACCTAATAATCATGTTAGGCTTGCGCATGTTCACTTATATAATTAAGATAGTTTGACATATGAAAGCCAAGACAGATAGCTAATCAGAAACAGTAACCAGAGTAATGGTTTCCTCAGGGTATGGGAAGACCTGGGGAAGGGGGAATCTGATAGTATTGATGAATGCATAGCCCCAATCGAGGGGAGTGAACAGCAGAATTGCATGTGAATGCCTATATCAGATGGTGTAAAACAGTGGATCTCAAATTTCCTAATGTTGTGATCTTTTAACACAGTTGTGGTGACCCCCTCACCATAAAATTATTTTCGTCACTACTTCATAACCACAATTTTGCTACTGCTACGAATCAGGAGATATCTGTGAAAGGGGCTTTTGACCCCCACAAAACTATAGATTTGATAATTATTTTGAATTACTTGTTTCAAGATTTGTCATCTCGAGTGGATGAATAGGATTTGAATCTGGCCTATGTTATTCCAAATTCCCATGTAGCCACTACCATATTTATTTGCTAAAGGCACTAGCTAATGAAACTGATAGCTCATATAGTCTTAATGGAAGAACCAGTTCCCTGCCCCCATTCTTGAATGTAAGGATAATATGCTTACAAGGATAAAACACATGATAATCCACATATATTATTTGTTGCCTTTTTTCTCTGAGTGTATCAGATCTGCTAAATGAGGTTCTGAACTATGTTTATGTAGGATTTAAAATTGAGGTTCTCAATTTAAGCATATGTATTTTTTTACCTAATGGGAAAAAGTGGAATTATTTGACTGGCACAATGGAATTGAATAAAATTATTTTTGAATTAAATTATTTTGTGCTTAAGGAGTTATTCTTTTATTTGTCCTGCAGAGCCTTTGGCCACAGAGTCTTATGAAAAGTAGCATATCTCATAAACAAGCCTTTTCCAGAGGCCTCTGACACAGACATATTTCTTTCAAATAAGGAGCTGTGGGAAGTAAATGCCACCTCTATGGGGATATGTATCCCTTGGGTCTCTGTGGACCTTCTTCTCTGTTGCAGACACTAATTGATCATCAGAGATCATGGGTCCCTGTAGTCATGCCAGAGCCAATTAGTGATCCACAACTTCTCTCAGTTGGCCATATGTAATGGATTGAATTATATTCATCCTAAAAAATGTACTGTAACCTCTATGCCTGTAATCTCTATAATTCCATGTGGAAATGGGTTGGCTTTGTAATATTCATGAGAAGGAATTAGTGTAGAGTAAAGCTGGGGTCAATTTTTAAAAGACCCCTCCATTGCTACAGAGTCGATTCTGACTATTTCTCGCTCCATAGGACAGAGTAGAACTACCACATAGGATTTCTCAGGCTGTAATCTTTACAAAGTAGGCTACCTAAGCAGATCTTTTCTGAATTGCTGACACTTCAGTCAGTAACTGGCACTTAACCACTGTGCCAAAAGAGCTGTTTCTTTGATATATAAAAGAGATGAGACAAACAAGCAGAGGATAGATGGGTAAGGTAGATGTCAAGGCACATGGAGTCCTCCAAGGAACCAAGAAGGCGAAGCTGAAGAGATAAGGACCTTCGGGACCTTTCCCTACAACTGGTGCCTGGAATTCAGACTTCTAGTCTCATAAACTGTGAGAAAATGAATTTGCTGTTAAAGCCATCCATTTGTGATATTTCTGCTATAGCATCACTAGGTAATTAAGATATTGTGTCAGAGAGTAATTCTAAGGTTATTGGCCTGGCTGGAGTAAGGAACCTAGTTTAATAAAAAAGCAAAAACAAAACACCTAACTATTTCGAATTTTTTGCTTTTTATTTTGAGTATATAAAACTTCAAATGGGGTTCTGAGCAAGAAATAATTGTGTAGGTAGGATTTAAAACCAGAACTTCTCAGACTGAGCCCTGGTGGTGTAAGTGGTTGAGTGCAGGATTGCAGCCACCGGGCTTGGTGGTTCAAATCCAGTGGCGGTTCTCAGGAGCAGCACTGGGTAGCGCCCATGACCACCAGAGGCAGAGATGCCCCCCCCCCAAAAAAAATCAGGACTTCTCTATTGACAAAAGAGGGAAATCTGGAAGGTTGAAGCTGAGTAGATTTGCCTCTCAAGAGAAAAATTAAAAGATGTTTTAATGACATTTTAGGAATATTTCAATGATTACAGAGAAAGTAGTTACTATATATTTTAAAGAACATTCCTGAATATATTACTTATGATATCTAAAAATGTTTTTATTGTTTTTTTACTAGTACCTCTGGTAATTAGTATCATAGGAACTGCAGAGGAAGGGTTAATTGACAAAGGGTCAGATATATTCATCTTAGAACCAGTATCAAAAGAGAAGACTTCTATCTTCCAGGAGGTGGCGGTGGTGGTTATGGTGAGTCTGTGTTTATATGTGTGTGTGCGTGGGGGGAGGGGAGCCAGTGTGCACATACAGGAGACAGAGGTAAAAATGGTCTCTCCGACACCCAGCATTCAGAAGACTGGATATCAGGAAGAGACCTGAGGTACTACTCACCCAGAGATGAAGTTCATGGCCCAGGGAAATACTTATCTCCACTGCTCTCTCCATCCTTTTGCATGTAGGGGTGAGGGTGGGAAAGGCTAAACCTCTCCCCGAACACTGTTCTTATAGCTTAATGCCCTTGGTCATTAGGTTATATTCTTATGTAGGGGCCACTGTAGAAATAGAATGAAAAAGAAAGAAGGAAAGAAAGGAAGGCAGGAAGAAAGAAAATCAAGGGTGGATGGGGAGAAATAGATTGAACACTGAGGGAACTTTTATCCTCATTGTCCACACTGGTCACCATCTTTTGGTAGTGGAGGTCTCACGTTAACCACGTGAGGTTGCCCCTTTGTTTCTCAGCTTTCAGAAAAAGAGATAAAACTCTTTTTCACTTTGCTTAGGGTCATCAGAAGGTAATTGGAAGCATCAGAAGAATACTTCTGGGTGTATCTTTATAACTCTTGAGTTCATGAGAACTCTATAAAAGCGTCAATGAGAAAATTTATGCAGGATTACCTGAACAATATTATCTGAAGAATATTTCTGTTCCTGTCAAGCCAGCTACATTTGATCCTTGCTGAGTTGTTTTTGTGAAATTGAATTGTGTTTGATAGTTGACTATCAATATATATGAAAAGAAACATTATAAAACTCATGATTATGTTTGCTGTTAGGATATTGAGATTCTGTTAGGAACACCAGTGACAAAGACTTACTTTTGAGATACTTTGAATTTTTCCATCTTATTTTAAAAACTCACAGTCAGTGTGTTTTATGAAGTTAATATTGCCTCCTTCCATTTTGGGCTTGTGAAATTCGAAGAGCTGAAGTCTTAAGTCATGTGGACAAATGAATAACACTTTTCAGAATTCCTTTTTGGGCTATATGCTCAGTCCTGGTTTTGTATAGGTTCTTATTCTTGATTCTCAATTTTCCAGTTCCCTTCTCCACCTAGTTAAATTTTATTATTGTATGCATTCTTCACACCACTTAATTACTTCTTTGATTGGCATGGAGGATATAAAAAAACGAAAAACAAATGATTCACCCCTTTAGCTGTGGATGGGGCTAGGTTAGTTACCAGAATTCTCACATTACTGTTTTGCTAGATGCCTACAAGCAAATTTTAATTTATTCTGACCCCATCACAGAGTATAACTACTTCTGCTTCTTCATTTTGCTTATTATCATGGGGTTTATTAGGGAAGCTAGCAAGTTATAAGTCAGGACAAAAGAATATTAAGAATAGAATTCATTTGTCCACAGTTACTCTTCCCAGCCATGCCAGTTGGCATCTCTCTCTCTCTCTCTCTCTCTCTCTCTCTCTCTGGTTATCAGTCTTTGAGTCACGAAGACTTTTGGCCTCTGCCCTGCTCTTTAGTGTTGATAAATGCCCAGTCAACCTCTTGCTCAGAAGCACTTAGCTTCCCCCCTTCTATGAGCCAGGACCCCACAGTCTCTCTCACAGTCTCAGTGCGACAGCTTCTGATGCCTCTGCTGCCTACATGCTTTCATGCAGGGATCTCACATGTGTTTTCCTTCTTTTTTTAAAAAAAATAGTTTTATTGGCATATACTTTGCCTATCATACAATTCAATCATTCAACTACATTAAGAAGATTTGTGCAATCATCACCACAATTCATTTTAGAGAGTGTAAATTCTCCACGGGATTTTCTTGGCTGTAATCTCTACAGAATCAGTTGAAAGATCTTCCTCTTGCAGGGTGACTGGGTGGGTGGAAGTGCCAACTCTTAGGGCAGCAGCTGAGTGCTTAACCATTTATCCTGGCCTGGCTCCTTCCTCTCTTTCAGTTTACCAGATTTTAATTTCAAAAATAGGTTTAATTTAGAATTTGATGAAGCTGTTAAGCATTTCATTATCATCCAAATTTTGGTGGTTGGAAGACCAGAGAGGAGAACGGCTTTTGATAGGTCCTAGCAGTTCTACTGAGTACAAATGGGGTTGCCATAAGTAGAAATTGACTCCACAGCAATCACTAATAACAGCAGCCTTATGCTAACATGTATAATGTAAAAGATTTATGAGCACAAAGATTTATGAGCACTAAAAAATTTCTTTCTTGAGTCCATGCATAGCCACCTCCAAAGTTAACTTCTGAATAGCACCTTTCCCTTCGACTTAATGTTGTAGATGTTATTGTGCTTTGCCAACACTGCAGTCTCTGACACCCATGTGGACCTCCACCTCACTGACTTATC
>PVJH01026075.1:0-30656 GCA_004026705.1 Nesogale talazaci | reverse complement strand
CCTCCTGGGTCATGGAGGTGCTCAGCTCAGCTCAGCCATCCCCAGGTCCAAGACACGCTTTTGAAGTTTGCTAGGTGCTGTTTTCTGCCAAGACAACCTTTTTTTTTTTATTTTTATTTTTTTTTTTTTTTTTTATTTAGGCTTCACTGCCCTCAGGTGGTGGGAGTAGGAGGCCCAGCCTTTGCTCCTGGAAGCCGGAATTGAACCTCCATCCCAGTGGGCCGCAGTCCCGCGCACAACCACTACGCCACCGGGGCTCAGCCCCAAGACAACCTTTTACAGCTGTGCTATTTATTATCATTAATAAGAGTAACTGCAAACCCATTCTTCATTCATGCATTCTGCCCCCTGCCCCCCTCATGCTTAACCCCTTTCCCCTGATCCCTGGCAAATACGAACACATTTTGATCTCTAAGCATGTTGCCTTTTCTAGACTTTAGCTTTTTAAAGAACGACAGACGTGAGGTCACACAGCATTGGTCCTCTGACAATGGATTTCAGGAGCCCCGGTGGCACAGTGGTTACGGATCAGCTGCCACCCTCAAGGCCAACAGTTTGAGACCACCTGCCTCTCTGAGGGTGAGGACGCAGTAAAGAGTTCCTGTCTGGGAAGTGCCAGGGGTGGTTCTGCCCTGGGCGACAGGGTTGCTGCGTCAGAATCAAATCGATGGCAGTGAGTTTGGTGTGTTTTTTGCGAGCCAGTGGGCTACACGCTGCCCTGCGAGCCACAGGGTGGGCTAGGAAGAGAGGTGGCGTCCAGAGGCAGGTGCCCAGACCCCGCCCCTTACGTCTAACTGCGGGCTGTTGGCTTTTCTTCTCTGCTCTGGCTCATATGGAGACATTTCCCCTTGGAAACTCGTAAGAAAACATAAAATGTATAATTTACCAAGGGTTCATAGGGGAGGGAGGAAGGCGGGGGGGGGGGAATGAGCGAATACCATGGACTCAAGTGAAAAGAAAATGTTTTGAAAATATTGAAGACTGTTAAACAACGAGAGAAAGAGAGAGAGAACACGAGGATGGCAGCAGCTGTGCTAGACACAATGGGTGGATGGTTGGATTGTGATAAGAGCTGTACATGCTCCCAGTCAAGTGATTTTTTTAAAAAAATCAGAGATTAAAAAAAAAGGAGTTTGTTGATCATCACTCTCCTGTGTCTCAAGAGAGTTGTGATTTCGTTTGAGGGTGGACCTTGGGCATCAGCAGAGGGGGTGAAGTTGGGGTTGTCTCACCGTAACTTGGTGGGGGCGGGGTCCTTGGGAGAGTGGCTGTTGAGGTCCCAGCCTTGGCGGGATTGATGTCATGAGCGGTGGTGGGAAGGTCAGGGTGGAGGGGAGCTTCTTAATCAGCTCTTGGCCCTGCTGCCAGGGGAAGGAAGCCTCCCTGGGGTGTGGCCTGCTCCCCTAGCGGTCAACACCGTCGCGAAGCTGGAGCTGGAGCCTACCTCTTCTTCTCTACCTCCGGTTCTCTGCCGCCGAACCAACAGCTTGCCATGTTGCCTGTCAGCCCGGGGAGCTAGCACTGGTGCCCGCCATCCTGCCTGCCAACCTGGGATCCATTACTCTGTAATCACCAGCCTGGACAGGCGGACCTTGGTTCTTCTGCCTTTACCTCCACCAGCCTGGGGGGGGGGGGGTCTTCCCGGTTTCTGGTTTGTCAGCCCCGGCAGCCACACGCCTCAAGAAAATCCTGTAGCTAAAACTCCTGACCCGCGGACTGGAACCGGACTGGATTCATCCTCCTTCTACAACGCGGTGAGCCCCTTCCTTGACAGACACGCCTTTCTTTACAGGTCTTGCTTCCCTGGAGAACCCAGCCTGACATGGAGGGGCGCACAGGCTTGGCTCAGCTCAAACCATGCACTCTTCTCTGACACATGCCTGTGTGTGTGGTGTTTCCTGATCACGAAGGTTCCTACGTGGTCAAAGGGTGTTCTGGGGAGAGAGAGGTCCAGGAGTGGTGTGGCAAGATGCTTCCGGAGGCGGCAGAGAGAGCGGGAGGAGACCCCAAGCACGTGGCTGTGGGGGCACGAGCACAGGGATTGCTACTTGCAGCTTTGTCAAACGGCAGGCGTGTCTCAAGCCCCGTGGTCACCCATACATCTCTGAGAGGGGGCACACGGCGAGGCCAGCCTGCATTGCGCGCGCATACACACACACACACACACCCCCAAGCCCGACAAAGCAGAGTCAGAAGCAGCTGTGCCATTTTCCAGCTTAGCCACCCGGACTGGCAACTTCAAAGTTAACCTTTCTCCTGGCATCAAAGTGGACACCATGTTGTGCAGGCCTCTGCTCAGCTGGGCACCACTGGGCGCCCTGCCCGGGAAGAATGGAGCTCTGGCATCTCCTTCCGGGAGCTTGTGAGGCAGGCAGAGACCTCACCCTGTACGTATAGCAGGTCTTTGTCCCCCGAGGGCTTTGGCTGCAGGCACTGGGGCAGTGCCAGCAGGGCGGGGGGTGGGGTGCGGGGTTCGCACTGCTGAGAGGCTGGAAGAAGGCCAGGGTTGGAGCTCGTCCATGGACACCCTCTGTCCAGTCCACTTGGGGTTTTCTGTGTGGCCAGTGAGAGCTGGACAGAGAAGGCTCTACAGGGGGCTAACTCTGGCGCCCCTGCCTCCTTTCTGCCGGGGGGAGAGTAGCTATGGGAGTTTTCCTGTAAGGGATAGCCCATTATGGCTCTCAGAAACCAGGTGGGGGGGCGGGGGTCCCGCGGATGTAGCTGTGGTCTTCCTGCACCCGACCTTCACTCACTCACTCACTCTATGGCCAGCGGGCTGGCTGAGCTCTCGGTCTGCACCGTCCATGCACACCTCAGCTATCACTGCTTGCTTCCCGGTGGCAGCAGGACCTGGCTTTCTGCTCCCGTGAAGTGACAGTCTGGGAAACATACCTCTTGCCTGGCCCATAGGTCTCCTTGGGTCGGGTCCACCCTGTGACAGAGGGTTTGGTGTGTGTGTGTGTGTGTGTTTTCCCGAAGGCACAAAGGGTGACGTGTTGACCTGCTTGGAGTTGGCAGTTCAAAGCCACCCACCCAGAGGGGCCTGGAAAGCCAGGCCTGCCGACCTACTTTGGAAAGGTCCCAGCCTTCAAGCCAGATGGGCGCTCTGCTCTGCCGACAGAGGCCAGCAAGGAGCCCTCACGGCAGTGACAGGACCAAATGGACTGGCCAGGGGCAGGGTTCGTTTCCCGGGTTGAGAGAAGGCAAGCAACACAGGCTGAGTGAATCGTGGTCCCAACTTTCCTTTCTCCCCGGGCTCCCCACGATCGTACAGTTCTGCCGGCGATCCCTGTGACAATCCCTGGGAAGCTGGCAGGCGTCTCCTTGGGAACTGTCTCAGGGGAGAGCCAGCGTGGGTGCACAAGCATGCTGCCCCTCGATTTGGACGGCTCACCTTCCCATGCCATCCCCCAGCTCAGCGGGGTGTCCCCTATGCTGGACAGCCCAGGGCTAGAGAGCCAAGGAAGGACCATGCCAGATCCTTCCCCGGAGACATGTCAGCAGCTCAGCTGGGCTGGGACACCCAGGCCAGGCATCTCGGACTTCTCCCCACCTGTCCTCTCACAGCTGGCCGTGACCCACCGGATTTCTGCCTGCGGGCTCCCAGGCGCCTTGCCGTGACTTTCTCAGAGATTGTACGTCCAGGTGGTTTACAAGGAGCCTGGCTGGTTAGCAGTTAGCACGGCTAACCCATAGGTGGGTGGTTCAAGCCCTCCAGCCGCTGTGCAGGAAAACAATGAGGCTGTCTGCACCTGTTACAAGTTTGCCACCTCCTCGGTCCTGCGAGGCAGCTCCACTCTGTCCTGCAAGTTCCTGGGACCTGGCATTGACTCGATGGCGATTGAGGGGGGGAGCTTTACATTAAAATCAGGAACAAAAAGATTCAAACTAAAAGCAGACGTGATCCCCCAGTGAGAGGACAAAGGTATTTCAGCATGCGTGGGGACCAGAGAGCTGGCAGTGTCCTGCTGGACACAGGTGGCCTTGAGAGTATGCTGGTGGGGCTGAGGCCCGGTGGCGTAGTGGTTGTGCGCAGGACTGCGGCCCACTGGGACGGAGGTTCAATTCCAGCAGTGGGGCTGGGCCTCCTACTCCCACCACCAGAGAGCAGTGATGCCAAAAAAAAAAAAAAAAGAGTATATTGATGACAGGCAGAGAGGGGACCCAGGGGGCTGCCCCCAACCCCCCCTCTGAAGCCCCCGCAGGCTACCACCTGTGCCCCTCCTACCTCTGGGGTGTGAGACGGTCGGCCAGCGGCGTCTCAGGGCTTCTGCGCTGACTGGGACAACAGCTCACCCTTCCGGGCTGGCCATCTGGGCCCGGTGCTGTCTGCCTGCAGGCCTGGCTGCCACTGCTCCGTGTGGACCAAATGCTGGCCCCTGCAGAGAGGGGACCTGATTCTAAGCTCAGGCCTCCAATGGCCATGGCTTTAGAGAGCTTATTCCACGCCGTTCATTAATCCCTCCTCTCTGACCCCCGGTCCCCAACCTCCAGGTAGGAGGGACAGGCCCCAGCAAGCCTGTGGGTGGTGGAGGGGTCAAACCAAAGCCAGGGCCAGGGGTGGATGTGAGAGCCGGAGGATGCTTGGCCAGGAGGGGACGTCTCTCAAAAGCACAGAACCAAACCAAACCTCACCCTCCCCCTCCCCACTCCTGGCCATTGAGTCCATTCTGACTCCATGTGACCGTAGCGGACAGGGCAGAACTGCCAGGGTGGGTTTCCAAGGCTGTGACTCTGTGTGGGAGCAGAGTGCCTCCTCAGACACAGACAGACAGACAGACAGACACACACGTACACACACACACACATGCATGTCCACCCATGCCCACCATCGGCAACAAGCGAAATGGGACAGGCCAAGTGTCACCAGCCCACCAGATAGACACCAGGGACCACTCCTACAGGAGGGCACAGAACTGGCCACAAAAAGCAGGGGCCTTCTGGCCCGGGCTGGGGTCTGCATGACCTTTGTGCAGTTGGCACAGTGGACATGATGGCTCCTGGTAGGCCGTGTTTCAAAGTAACGAAACCGGAACACTCCAAGCCACCTGGCCGATGACAGAACTGGCCCCATAGGTGTCTAAGACGACTGAGGACATGTCGGGGGCCCAGAGTTGCCTCTTGCTCCCACACCACAGCGGGGCTTCAGTTGCTGACCTTGTGGCTGGGCGAACCCATGCTGACGCCGACGCCGACACCAGGGCTCCCTAGGAAGGACTTGAGCCGGGCAGAGCTGCAGAGACAGAAAAGCAGAATGTGGTTGCAAGGGCCAGGGTGGGTGACTGGAGCTAGTGTCTGAGGGGTACCCAGGACAAGACAGAGCACACCCTGGGGTCCATTCTGACTCCATCACGGACAGGACCAGCAGCCGAAGCGGAAAGCCTCTTCTTTCTCCCTCAGGGCGGCTGGCAGTCCCACACCGCAGACCTTGCAGACTGCAGCCCAAGGCATAACCACTAGGCCACCAGGGCTCCCTTCCAAAGGCACATGGTGGGGAAGGTCAAGGACTGAGTGGTGCCGCTGAGCTGGCCACCTGTGTCCTGCGGCCACTGACTTCTACACTCAGATGGTGAAGGGGGTTCCTGCTGTTATGCACCTCCTTGTGAGAGGTCATTGGGTCCGCTCCCAGGCCTGCCCGGCCTCCTCCATGATGGGTCTTAGGGCTGACCCCATTGTTGCAGCCGCTGTGTCCACCCAGCTTGCCCAAAGTCTTTTTTTTTTTTTTTTTTTTTTTGCTGCCCCTTCATTTTACCAAGTGGGATGCCCTTCTCCAGGGACTGCCTCTCCTGATCCCACGTCTGAAGGATGTGAGACCAAGTCTTCCCCCCACCCTTTTCTCTAAGGAGCGTCCTGGCTATGAGGTGAATTTGATCACAATGGCTTTGTTTCCAGTGAAATAAAAGCCAAACTGCAACTCTGCTCAGGAAGCAAGAATGTTCCTGGACAGGGAGCTGGTGGAGCAGTGGGAACGTGGAGCCCGGGAGGCACAGGCAGCTGAGTCAAGATGGAGGTGTTCCAGCATGTTCCTGATTGGCCTCGAGCCCGGCCTCCATCCCTATCCCAGAAACAATTCTTCACCTTAGTTGGAAAAACGAGAGCTTTAGCTTTTTAAAAACATCAAAAAAAATTTTTTTTATACTGCAGCAAAGAAGGTTCGGGTTGGTGGTGAATTCTTAGACATCTCCTGCTCTCCACCCCCTCTGGCTCCTCAAAGGAGGGCGGCTGGGAGAAGGCGCATGTCCTTCCAGCCAGCACGGCCAGTTCAAGTCTGGCCCAGGCAAGTCTGCGCTCGTGCCCCGGGGTGGGGGTCCCCGAGTGGGCTTTGCTTCCTGGACTTCCCCCGGGGGCCTGGTGGGTTTGTGGCTGAGTCTGACTGCTCGCACAACCCTTTAAGTCTAGTGAAGCCATTGAAGTGTAGGGGCCTCGAATTCTCTGCATAAAACCGTTAGAAAGCAGCAGCGTGTGCTAACCCACAAGGCTGGGGGTGCTGCTCGGCCGGAAGATGTGGAAACCTGGGGTGCCGGGGAAGCAGATGAAAAGTTCCCCGCGTGGTTGAAAGACCAGGACGGCCAGAGTCCTCCCCAGAGACACGGGTGGCAAGAGGTGGGCATCATCGGGAGGCCAGTTCCTGGAGAGGGACTTCACGCTTGGGGATGCTTTGTCAAGAAAGGCCCGGGGGGACGAGATGAATGGACACAGCGGCTGGACCCCAAGCAGCTGCTGCAGGCCTGGGTGGCGTTTGCTTCTGCTGTGCAGGGGGATGGCCACGACCTCGGGGCACCTCCCGGAGAGGAAGTGGAATCGGCTCCACCCTGGGTTAGGGTTCTTGGTTTGTGGGGCGCTCTGGATGGAGGGGCTCCAACGTGTAGTATTGCCATTCATGGCAGCCTGATGCGGATGGCCCTGACAGAGACGAGGTTGCCGGCTCCCACAGAGATCTCCAACCTCAGGAGTCGGACCCTGTCCGATGGGAGCGCCCCAAGGGGCCTCGTGCCGGGGACCGGGGGAGTGAGCGGGGATGGAAGAGCAGCTGCTTTCTTGTTCAGGAGTCTGGGGGGCCCATGGCCAAGTGCGGTTGCTAATGTGTGGGTCATCCAGGTCACCGGTGGGAGCCCAGCCACTGTCCCACAGGTGAAGACCTGTGGTGCCCTCCCACCCCCCGACCTCAGCCCGGGGCACCCCGTGGGGCTCCCTGGGAGTCAAGATGGACGATGGTTCGCAGCAGCACAGGGTGACTTTTGGGTGCGGGAGGCTGCGTCCATTCCCAAGAGCTTCAGGGTGGTTGGGTTATGTGGTTCTCGGAAGTGCTGGTGCTTGTGGTGAGATGACAAGAAGGGATTCTGACTCCCAGCGACCCCCTCTCTGTACAGCAGAACGAAACATCGTCCGGTCCTCCGCTGGCGCCCATTGTTGCAGCCGCCGTGTCCGTCGACTGCAGGGAGGGTCTGCATTACACCGACTGCAGCCCCTGGACCTTGCTGACCACGTCCAAAAGATGACACGTGGATCGAGCCCGTGGTGAAGCCCTCTGACCAGGCCCCAGGGCTGGGAATCACTTTGCTGTCATGCAGCATGCATGGGAAAGTGGATCGTGGCAGATGTAGGGAGGTGAAAATGTAGCGCCCAATCACTGGGTCTCCTTTAGGATCCACTGAGGTAGGTTCTAGCTTTCAATAGTGTCTGCTTCTTTCCCCACTTGCCCAGGTTTCATCCTCTCGCCCAGACTATCCCCAGGCCCCCTGCCGCCATTCCCTCTGCCCAGCTGTGCTGCGACACGGCCTGGGCTGGGTCTGCAGGTGCATCAGCCCGCCTTGCTGGAGTGCACCCGTGCAAGGACAGAGGCCACCGTAATTACACCTGGGGAGGGAGGAGGAGGGCAGGGTCCTCCTCTGAGAGGCCCTCGCCAGTCCAGTTCCCGTGCAAAGCCACCCCGTAGGTTTTGGAGAGAGCCGCCTGTGGAGGTAGTTTCCGAGCTAAGCTGACCTCGGACACCCCCTGTCCCAGCAGGAGCTGCAGAGGGCTGCTCTCCGGGGAGGGCAGGCTGAAAGGGAAGTCCAGGCATTAGCGGTGGTTAGCAGAGCCATTTGAGGACTGGAGGTCGGAGGCCGGATGAAGAGGCAACAGCAGGCGACCCACTCAGCCAGGGATCGATAGGAGTCGTCCTCAAGGACCCTGGAGGTGGGGGGCGGGGGGAAGCGGACCTCCTGCTGAGCTCTGATTGGAGGGAGAGACTCCAGGCCTGGCTGGGGACAGGGCCCACCCACACAGGTGCTCAGACAGCTCGTGACCCAGGGTCTGGGGCGTGCACAGCAGATTTGAGACTCGGCTCTCTGAGGAAGCAGGCCTTCCTACTTTAAGCCGCGTTAGGGGCAGAGGAGGCCTGGTAATGCCTTGGGCTCTGACCTAAAACGGCCTCCGTGTGAAATTGCCAGGCGCTCCTCAGGAGACAGGTTTTCTACCTTGTCTGACAGGTGGGGGTGTTGGAGAAGGATGGGGCTGTTGGTCCCAGGAGACGCCCAGCTGGAAGAGCCCGTGGTTCTGTCCGGCAGGGCTGCTGTGAGCTGGAGTTGGCGGGGTAGTGGGTTTGTGTTCTGCTCTGCAAGGTGACCCGAGGGCAAGCACAGGTCCCCTTCTCATGAAGTCTAAACGATGTTCACTCACCACCACTTGGACAAGGTGAGAGATAGGCAGGGTGGGGGGGGGGGCGGGGCTGGTCTGGATCTCAGACCACCCCCAGGGACTCCAGCTCCCCTCCCCAGGGAGGGCACTTCTGAGTCCTGCAAGGAAGCATTCCCTTGGAGGGCCTGGAAAAGGGAAATTCCTGTCTCAGGAAGCGCCCGGGTGATGGGTTTGCATCCCATCCAGGGGCGTGTCAAGCCTTCGGAGGGATGGCGGGTCGATGGTCCAAGGACGGCCACACTCCTGTTCTTCGACCCTCAGATTGGGAGGGAGATGAGCAGCCCGGGCACAAGTGACCATTCCCTGCCAAGCTTTGGACTGCACAGAAACCACACCCCACACCAAGCCAGAGCGGAGGCACCAAGAGCCGACAGAAAGCCTCAAGGAATGCCAATTAGCCAGGCGGACGTTGATTTTCAAACTCTGCCCTTCGCACGCTCGCTGCTGCGCATGTCCGCGGGGTCTGAGGATGGCTGTCCTGCTTCCCCTCCGCACGTCACTTACCCACCCCAGCCCAGCCACTCAGGAAACCGGTCAGACCCAGGAATCTCAGCCACCCCGTGGGACAGGGCGGGACTGCCCCTGCGGGTTCTTCCGAGGTTGGCTGGGGGTTTGGAACCGCTAACCTTGGGTCGCAGCCCAGGTCAGGGAGAGCTGATGGGAAAATGGAAGTCTCCAACTCCAGTTTCCTTCGCTTTAGCAGAGCCGGTCTTTGCGGTGTCCTGCAGGAAGCTATGGCGCTTTGCCTGCCTGGCACCCTCTCTCCTTGAGGGAGAATGATGTACAGACATCCCGACTGCTCCCTCAACGCTGGGTCTGAGGACACCTGGCTGGCTGGGAGGACCACCTTCCTACTGACACCCTGCCCCCTTTCATTCAAATGGTCTTTCAGTCCCCAAAACACAAGGTGTCAACAACAGCCCTGAGCAGTCCCTCAGTGCCCCTAAAGCTGCAGGGGAGACGGCGGTCAGAGGGCAAGTAGGGCGTGCGCTGCCAGAGGGAGCCACCGGGGAGCAGGGCGGCTCCGCGGACGCACCTACCATGAGCAGAGTGGAAGCACTTCCTGTCCTGGGTGAGCAGTGCAGGCTCTGCTGCAGCTGAGCTGTGCTGAGGGAAACACCAGCGCACAGGAAGGCGGGCTCTCGTGTGTCCCCAAACCAGCCCTTGCACTTCACCCCACAGCCCTGAGCTGTAGGAGCTCCAGGACAGGGCCTGGCCTCTCCCCTGACTGACCAGCCTCTCCCCCTGCCCAGCTGACTCCACTCCACAGGAGGGTGAAAGGTCACACATTCCAACACAGGCTCCGCCCCCTTCCGTGGATTCCTCCATTTGGGTCCCTTGATTTCCAGGTGCAGGGTCAGCTTCAGACGCCGTGGGGGCGTGGCGGGAGCGAGCTGATCTATGCCCGCGCACACCTGCCTGTAAGGCGTGAGCCTCTCCCATTGCTGGGCTGCCAAAGTCCACCACGTGGCCCACGTGCGCAAACTCCCGACGGGGTCCTGGTGACTCCAGGCCCCAGTCCCGGCTGCTCTGTGCTTGCTGCCTGGGAGACCAAAGACACCTGCGTCCTGCAGATGCAGCCAGCCCAGGGCCGCCGGAGCCACTGGCTCTGCTGTCCGGGAAGGGGCGGATTCGTGCCCGCAGCGGCTCGTTCCCGTCTTCCCTCCTTTCTGTGGAGCGGCAGCCTGGCGTCAAGGTGCAGGCGCGGCTCTGCCCCCACCCCTGTCCCCAGGACCGGCGAGGCTGCCTCCCATAGCCATGGCTGTCTTTCAGGACACAGAGGTCTTCTCCCGCTCCCGCGTGACCTCAGGTTACAGCCCAAAGAAGGGGAGAAAGACAGACAGAGTGCGCGCATGTGCAGGAGGGGGCACACCCACTCACTCTGTGGCGGAGGCCAGGGTTGTTTCTAAGGAGGATTCCCTGGGGATGAGAGGAGACTAGTTAAAACAGTTTAATAGGAACGTTTCAGACACGCAGAAATAGCTTTGATTTGGGAGATTCTTGCGGCAGACAGCCAGGAGGGGCTCCACGGGGCTGGAAAGGGACCCGGTGCTCCCCAGGGACTGCAGTAAAAAGGCAGCTGTGTAGACACCCTGCCCTCCCTCCTTCTGGGCCCCGGTCACTTCTGGACATGGGCGATGTGCCAGCTTCTCGCTCAGGTGGGAGGCTACTCTATGCACATTTAAAATCCACTTGCTTCTCGGGAGGACACGCCCAAGCCCAGTCCGAGGCCGTCCCTAACACAGGTGGAGGACGGCTTTGTTGATCTCGGGGTTTGTCCAGTCATTCCGGATGTCATCCAGGTGGTTGTCGAAGTCCACGAGGGCCTCGTAGGAGCGGCTGTCCAGCAGGGAGGCTGAGATCCTCTGGGCTTCAGGCCAGTCTTCACAGTAATCGCTAGGGGTCCAGAGATGGAGAGATTAATCCCCGGAGCAGGACGGGGTGGCGTGGGGGTGGGGGCTTTCCTAGGGTTGGCGGGAGCCCCTAGCACCCAGGGAGAACACTGAGAATCTGGAAGCCCATCAGAGAGGGCACTAAAAACACCCCCCCCGGCCTGTGCCCAAGGAGGTGTCCAGGCAATGGTGAAAGTGCTCGGGAAGAGAAACCCGGCCACCTAGTGGACAGAAGGTTTGGCCTGGGGGCAGACAGGACACAAAGTGACACATACCCTCTCCTGCCCAGGAGGGGAGGCTCCCTGGGACACAAAGCCAGACCCGCCCCCTCTCCTCTCAGAAGGTGCGGAGGAACGCTCCCGACGCGACAGGTCTGTGTGGCCTCTGGCGAGGCGCGGTGGCGGGCCAGCACTCACTAGTGAGGGTCTCTGCACCGCCACTTGTTCTCGTGGTGCTCGTACACGTGGATTGTGGGCACCAGGCAGTCCATGGTGAACTTCGTGTTGTCGACCTGAGCAGAGGGAGGGGCACGCCACCGTGAGCACACAGAGCAGGGGGCAGGTGGCCCCGGGACCCAGCCAGACCATGAGCTGATGCCTCAAACGGGCCCTGTGGTACCCTGACCATCTGGGGTGCAGACTAAGTGACCCTGGTGCCACGAGGGGTCAGTGAGCCCACTTTGACTCACAGGGGGCCCAAGCCTGGGCCTAGAACTGCCAACAGGGTTTCTGCCCCCATGAGCAGATGGCCAGGGCCTAAGGTCCCAGGTGGGCTTGAACCCCTGACCTTTCAGCTAGTGGCCGAGGGCTTACCCATGGTGTCACCAGGGACTTCAGGACAACTTTCCTATCTTGCTGTTGACCCCACTGTTGGCGTGCTGAGACCTGAGGGTTGCCCATGGTCCCTGACACATGCCCCACACTTCTAACGTGCTCAGGAGGCAAGGGTATTGGCCTCGGGCCCCATTTGGAGAACCAATAACCCTAAGAGCAAGGATGTCCCTGTACGCTGACTGAAGTGGGACTCAACCCATTACCTAGCCCATGTTAATCCTTTCATGCCCCATGTGATGCACAGCACCCACCTACGTGTTCTACGGCAGGGGTTTAGTGGGAAGCTGATATCCCACTTTGGTGTACACTGCCATCTGGTGGTGGTGGGGGCTGTAAAACAGTGACTGAAGAGAAGGGCTTCTGCTTTACCTACCTAAGCATGAGACACCCCCCCTCCCTCGGGGCTTCAAAAGAATCTAGGGAAAAATTTAAAGCTGGAGGAAAATTTTCAAACACCCTCACATGTACCCCATTAATTAAATCAAAATCCTTACACACACACACACACCCTGATTTCATTCAAATGGTCTTCCAGTCCCAAAACACAAGGTGTCAATGCATAGCCCCGAGCAGTCCCTCAGTGCCCCTAACGCTGCAGGGGGGATAGCAGGGGAGGTCGGAGGAGGCCCAGCAGGGCGTGTGCTGCCAGAGGGAGAGGCTGGGGAGCAGGGTGGCCCCACGCAGCGGACGGACCTACCATGAGGAGAGCTGTGTCACTGAAGCCCTCGGCTATCCGGGAAGCCACCTTCTCAGCAAGCTGGTTGGGACTGTGGGAGAAGGGCCGGTTAGTGCTCCCGCAGCCAGGCGAGGGCTACCGCCACCACCTCCCCGGATGGAGCAGTGCCCCTGCCCGCCCTCAAGGACCCCGCTGGCCCTCAGAGGAGTGTGTCCTGCTTGAGTCTGGGTCTTGGCTACCAGGAAGCCCTTGTCTGAAGTCCGGACCCTTATTCTTTGCAGAAATGAGGCCCGAGGAGACTGGGTTTCTGGCAGCTCCCCCCTGCTGAGCGGATGGCACTGTTTCTGAACTATCTTCAGCAGTCCACACCTTCTGCTGGGCGCGGGCAAACACACAGCTTCTCCAGCCAGGGCTGCACGGCACGGCCTACAGAAATATCTCCACTGCTCCATCCTGTCTTTCAGGACTCCTGGTTCTTGATCCTTCACCACCTCTGTAAGGCTTTTATCTTCTTTTAATTAAAGCGTCCAATACCATTCAAGAACCTGTCTTGAGAAGCCTTCGTTACTGTAACTTGAAGCCGGACTTCTTTCCCTTCAGCTCTTCCAGTTTGAGGACTGCTGAGCGTTTCTTCTGGTCTGGGTCTCCACTCCAGCCTGTTGCAGTTTACATTAGAATGGTTCATTTTCTTGGGCTGCCCCCTGAAATCTTGGGTTCTGTTCAATGTAGCCCATCTATGTTTGAGGCTGCCGAGTCTGTGCCGAGCAAGTGGAGGGGACAACGTGGCTCTAGGGACACACTGCGTGGAGCCCCTTGCTGCCTTCCTGAACCCCCTGTCCCTGCACCGGCCTATGCCACCCACTGCTGAGGGAAGCTCCTCGGGGTGGGGGTGGGGGTGGGGGGCTGTGTCTCTGGGCTTGTCTGCCATTGAACACACAGAACCGCACGCACCGTGTGCGGGCACAGAGGCTGGACTGAGGCAGTCCTGCAGACAAACACAGGCGTACCTGGCGTCCTTCACCCGCTCATTGGCTTGATAATAACCGGCAATCACGTAGCTGTTATCTTTGCACCAGGAATCAATCTGAAAGAAAACAAAGTGAGAAAAGATGAATAGCTCTCTCCTAAAATATCAGGTCCCAATAAACACAGGAGACCCTCACCCTCAAACGCTGGGCGGGTCCCCACCCACTTTTACAAGCTGGGCTTCTTCCTTGTGAGGGGGGCAGGCCCTGTGAGAAGACACGCTTCAGCTCCTCAGCCCCCTGAGAACCGGGGCCCTCCAGTGGCTGGGAAATGGTGAGAGCACTGGTATGAAGCCTCCAGGGACAAGCCAGGGAAGTCACAGGCGAGCTAGAGTGGAAGCTACCCCACTCAGTGGGGACCCCCCCCCCGCTGTGCTGTGGAGCCAAAGGAAGGGTGCAGGCACCCCCCACCCCCGATGGTCTGCTTTCACACGGGAGCATAGGGCGGGCTTCTGTCTCATAACGCCCTTCTCTGCTCTGGTTAGTCTCCAGCAGGTCCAACGTCTTTAAGAACATCCAGTCATTTTGCCATGACGGAACCCCAATGCTAAACTGGAATCAGTGCGAGCCTGCATGCTCAGAAGAGAAAACCAAGTTGGGGCCCGCGTGCCCGCAGTCACCTAACTAAAGAGGAGATTTATGTGAACACCACCCTTGCTTTTCCTTGGCTTCTGCCCTCTTGGCAGGCTTGACCAGGAGAGCAGGCGTCAGCACAAGTGCACTGCAGGCCAGGCTCCCTGGCTCACTTGAGGTCTGCAGTGACCACTCTGGTCCGCCCGGAGTCTACAAATGACCATATTGGGTCAGAACCCAGGCTCTGCACCAGCTGGAGGTCCTGGCCATCCACTCCCAAGCTCCCTGAATGTTTACAATGGCTCCGCCATCACAATGTCCCTGTTTACATCTCCCCACACTGGCTCCTGTCACAGTGACAGAGCCGTTCCTCCCGCTGGTCCCCAATGTACTCCAAATGGCGCATGCCAGGGCACCGCGGGCCCGACATCGTGCATGTCTGGTCCCCACCCCCAGCCCACGCCAGCAGCACAGTCCTCCAGATCAGCCACCCAGTGGTCGCAGGTGGCCCAGATGCCCCCTACCCCGTGTAAGGAAGGTCCTCGACTCTCCCAGATCATACAAGCCTATCTCTCATGTCAAGATCCACAATTTCACTCCACAAGCCCTGGTTGCACAGTGGTTAAAGGTCTCAGCAGGTAACCGAGGGCTGGTGGTTCAAACGCACCAGCCGCTTTGCAGGAGCAGGCGCAGGCCAGTTGCTTCTGTGATGACTCTGGGGCGGCTGTGGCAGCATGGGCCAGGCAGGGCCCTCTCTGGGACATGACTCAGTCCCAGGCTAGCCCAGCTCCTAAGGACGGACAGTCAATACCCCCCTCCCCCGGGGGAGGTCCCCAGCCACAGTCCCTGCTGAGCAGCCCACCTTGCCCCCAACAGCAGGGGCTCAGGACCACCTGCCCTCACCCTCTGGAGGCAAGCCTCCTGTGCCCGACTGCCCTTTCATGGTGGCCTGAACCCAACACCTGTGCCACCCTGAGGAGGGTGGATGGGTGAAGCAAGCCAGTGAGGTCTGGCTTGTTCACACATGCCGGATGTCTGTGGCACATATCCAGGGTCCCCGCCCCCTGCCCTTGAGCTGCGCAGGCCAACACACTACTGGGAGGTCTCCGAAAGCCAGAGCTCACAGGAGAGGCTGAAGGGGAGAAGGGGTTTCTTCAGTGCTCCAGAACACAGAGAGGGGGCACAGAGAGGTGAGTGACTAGTGGGGCATGTGTGTGTGTATGTGGGGGGGGGGGGGAGGAGCACAGAGGAGTGCAGTCCACACTACACAGGAGAGGGGACCCGGGGATGATGGCCATAATCGAAGTCCCCACGAGCCCTTTGACCCTGATGCAGCCAGCCACAGCAATTCTGCCTGCAGGGGCCACCCGGTGCTGGGCATGCACTGCTGCAGGCTCGCACGCTGCCTGGGGGGAGGCGGCCACCTTCACTGGGCCACAGGATCCCCGACCTTTCTGCTGTTCCACAAAGCCCCAAAGGTGCAGGGGGCCCCAGGAGACTGCCTGGAGACAGTGCCTGGAAGGGCGGAGGCCCCCAGGGGAGGCAGCAGCCCAGGACTGCCAGGCTCTGGAGGGAAGCAGGGACCAGGGGCACAGGTAAAGGTCCCTGAAGGAAGAGGCGCAGCTGGAGGCCGAGCAGAGGGATTCAGTGGGGAGCCTAGGGAGCAGGCCAGTGGGAATCAGGCTGCTCACAGGAGGAGAGGACGAGGCCCAGGGAGTGAGCACAGCTGCAGGACGGGCCTAATCCCCCCTCACAGGCTGACTCCCCTCCTTTGTTGCTGATGGAATAATTCCCTGGCTAGCTACGTCAAAGGGTGGTAAGGATCAACGAGATAATAGGTCCAAGTACTGAGAAAGCCCCATGAAAAGCACAGAGAACGTGGCAGCTTTGTGTAAAACGTGCGACTCTCATGAAGACTCTGACAGAGGAACCTGCTGACCCAAGGCGGGGTGGGGGTGGGGGGCCACGGAGGCTGTGCAGGTCGCCCCGGCCCTCCCTGCACCTATCAGAACCACCTCTCGCAGGAGCCGGCAGGGAGAGGCGACCACGTGTGTACACAGTGGCTCAGATGTAGCTGCCGTCAGGGCAGTCCGGTTCCTGGAGCTCTCGAGGACAACGGGTTTTTTTTCTCCCGTCAGAGTCACAAAGCCGGGAGGTGCTGTCTGCAGCCCCAGGGGGCTGCCTACCCAAAGGTGGGAGGTGTGAGCCCAGAGCAGCTCTGCAGAAGAAACGAGGCTGGGGACCCTCTCGAGGGCAGCAGACAGCAAGAGGCGTGTGGGCGTGGACTCACGCAGTGCACTCCCCCAAAGTGACTCCCCTTGTACGTGGTCAGCACACTTCCCCCTCGGTCAGCTTTGAGGGGGACTCAAGCCTGGGTGGCTGGGAACCCTCTCTGGCTGTCAACGTCAGTGCTGGAAGACTGTCTTCTAGAGAGCACACCCCCCAGGCAGCGAGGAGGCCCCGAGGGGAAGGAGGGCAGAGTGTGATGGCAGCGGGGACCAGTCGGGGTCTGGGCCTAGGCAGTGGTGCCCGAGCCGAGTGCCTGGAGCCAAGACTCCCTCTGGGCACCTTCCATCCCAGACAGTGGTTGGGAGGCAACGCTGCCCGCTGAGGCCGGGGTTGCTAAGTTGCAGCTGAGGTGGCTCTCTTAGGGCCAGCTCCTCGCCACAGAATGGAGTGGTGCCCGCCCACCAGTCTGCCCCAGGCCACAGTGGAGCCCCAGCAAATGCCAGCCTGCCAGGTGGATGTAACCGGACCAGCAGACCTGCCCCTGCCCTCAATGGATGGGGCTGCTGGCCCTCCCGGTGTCCAGGCACCGAGGTGTCCTGCGCGCATCCTTTCCCGGTGTCCACACTCTGCAGGCCCCTCTGCCCTCTGCTCCTACTCGGCACCCTGGCTGCACCAGGTGTGGGCCGCCACCCGCTTCTGTCTTGACCGCCTTCCTTTCCTCTAGTGACAAGGGCATGCGTGCTCCGGTGGCGCAGCAGGTTAAGTGTCAGGTTGCTACCGCAAGGCGGGCAGTGCAAACCACCAGCCGCTACGAAGGAGGAGGCGGAGGGTGCTGGCTCTCAGAGGGACACCTCGGCTCTCCTGGGAGTCATGGCAGGGGGCCCCCACGCAATTTCTGCCACAGTCACACCAAGACCCAGATGGGATCACGCCGCTGGCTTCCAGCGGTTCTCCCAAACCAGACCTGGGACTGGAGGGCCCGCTGCGACCTGGGCCCTGGTGCCGTTCATCCTGCTGGGTGGTCTCACTTCCTTAAGCACTTTCTCCTGAGCTCTTCCGGCCAACCCCACAGGGAACACGGGATCTTTGAGCGGCACCAAATCCCTCCCCGCCAGCGTAGGCCTGGCCCAGAGCTGGAACTCAGAAGCCACTGTCTGGGGCCGAGGGGTCCATCTGCCCGTGGACTCCTTGCCCGCCTCCCACAGATGAAAAGGATCGGCTCGGCTCTGTGGACCCACGTATCTGCTTCTTAAAAGGGGCTCTGGTGGCCTGCAGAGAGCTGCTCGCCCCATGGGCAGCACAGTTCCGGCACCGACTTGTGGGTTTATCTCAAACTCCGCTCACGGCCACCGGGCTGATGCCTGCTCACAGCAGCCTTCGAGGGCAAGGTAGGACTGCCCCCTGTGGGTTTCCGACACCTTCACTCCTTTCAGGAGAAAAACCCGCCTTGCTCCCTTGGGGCAAGCTGGTGGTCTGGAAGCCGGATGACCCTGTGGGCCGTAGGCCAACCCATAACTGCTGTACCAGGAGGGCTCCTCTCGGCTCACCTCAGATTACCAATCTCCTGCCAGGAAAGGCCTCGGAGAAACCTTCCCATGTCTCACTGCAGTCTCCTGGCGTGAGAGCAAGGTAGGTGAGCGTTTCTAACCTTCTACCTGAATCCAGGTCCAAGGCAGAAACTTGAGTCCCAGCAGCAGGCGGGGGCTTCTCGTTCACAGGAATTCACCCACGGGCGACTCACTAACTCCAAGTGCACCCATTTGTCCAAAGGTACATGTCTGGCTTGCCAGCGACTGGGGGCGAGTGAGGTCGACCACAATGGAATCAGTTGGACTTAGTGGGAAGCACTGGGAAAAGGATTTCAGGGCACGCCCGTTGGCCAGGTGAACTCTTTCTTTAAAGCTGAGCCCTGGTGACGTAGTGGTTGTGCACGGGACTGCCGCCCACTGGGATGGAGGTTCAATTCCAGCAGCGGCCCCGCAGGAGCAAAGACTGGGCCTCCTACTCCCACCACCAGTGGGCAGTGATGGCCCACCCCCCCCCAAAATAAGGAACGGATTTGACTTACAGGGAAAGTAACCACCCTCAGTCCAGGCAGGTGGGTGAAGGCTAGTCTTTGTTCCGGCATCACTGGCAAGAACTCAAAACCCACGGCTGGCCTCGAACTTCACCACCAGCCAGCCGGCTTCTCTTGGGTGCGCAGGACCTGGGTCTCCGCGGGCCACGGTAGGGCGGACCTTGCACGCAGCCGGCTCCTGCGTTCTACTTTCCCAAAGGAACCTTTACGCTTCCGCCCACGGCGACAATCTAGGTTAGCACACCGGCCCGGAAAACGGAAACAGGGCAAAACCTTCCCCAGAGTTGCACAGGGACAGCCCAGAGCAGAGCCGCGCCGCCCCACAGGGTGTCCGAAAGCAGACCGCCACGACCCCCTAGAAGGCACCGAGTACAGCCAATTGCCCCAGTAGGGGCGGTGCCACGTCCAGACCGCCGTCCTCAACGTCTCATCAGGAAGAGGCGCGGAAAACCAGACCGTGACCACTCCCCACAGCTCGGGGCCCTGCCACACGGGACCCGAACTCAGGGGGGGGCCGTTCCCGTGGGTGTCCGAGACGCTCGCTCTTCACCGGAGTGGGAAGCCTCATCGTCCCCCGGGGGAGCGGCAGGTGGTTTCGAACCGCCGACCTTACGGTGATCACCTCGCCGCCAGAGACCGCTGGCGACGTCTCAGCACAGGCCAGTGGGTGGCCTGACTCCACCCGGGCGCTCGGATCGCTCGGGGCCCAGGGCGCCTCCCAGGCTCCCACGGCGGCTTGGGGGCACCGGGGCGGTCCTGGGCGCCGTGCGGCCCCCGGAAGCGGCGTCCCCAGGGGCGCGCGGGGCTTACCAGCGTGAGGGCCACCTCCAGCATGGGGGCGAGGGCCAGGGTGCCGTGGAAGAGGGGGACACAGTCCACGAAGAGGGTGTGGTGGGCGCCAGGGCCGCCCAGGGGCAGGTGCTCCTTGCGCGGCTTCTGCCGCTCGGCCACCAGCAGCCCGTTGACGGCGCAGTGGGGGTACTTGGCGCCGTGCAGCACCATCTTGCAGTAGGCTTGGGTGGTCAGCTTCACGCCGGGCATGCTGAGCCCAGGCGGCCCCGGGAGGCCTGGACCCGCGGCCGGCGCCTCAGCGGACCAGCAGGGCGAGCGACGGCGGCGGCTTCCCGGAAGGCAGGCGGAGAACCCCCGTCCCCCCCACAGGGGATCCGCTCCGGCTCGGGCTTCGCGGAGAGTGGCCTCAGGACCGGGAAGCCGAGGCGGCGCGCCTCCGAAAGCTGGCTGGCGGCGGCAGCCGGAAAGCGGTCTCCGGAGCGTCGGCTGGAAAGCAGCGCGGTGCGGCCTTTTACGACACTCGTCTCCTTCCGGCGCACGCCGATCTCCGGCGCGGGGCGGAGTCTCCCCGATCCCGTGGTGCTCCGCGGCGCGGCCTCGCTCTCTTCCGGTCGTGGACAGCCGGGGCAGACAGGGCGGTCGCGGCGGCAACGGTTGCAGGTGAGACGGGGGCGGGGGGCGGCGGCCGGCGCCGCGGGGCCAGGCTGGGGGAGGCCAGGGCTCAGCGGGCGCGAGGGAGGGGACAGGAGCGCGTTCGGGCGGCTCGGTACGGAGCGGGACGCGGCCGCCGGGCTTGGGAGCGCGGTGACATTGACGCCCGTCCGCGGGGCCTCTGGCTCGGGGGGCGGCAGGGGGGCGGCGTCTGCGCCGCCCGGAGGTCAGCGGGGGACCAGGCCCCTCTGCCAGGACGCGGCCCCGGCCTCGGCCTCGGCCTGGCCTAGGGCCCTGACCTTGAGGCGTCCGCTAGCCGCGGGCGGGGGCCCGGGAGGAGTCTGGGTGATCGGGCCTCGGGCTGACGGGACCTCCGGCCGGGGTAACGGCCCGGAGAGGCGCTCCGCAGCCCGCCCGGGAAGGACGTCCACGCCCGGGCGGGGACTCAGAGGCAGACATCCGCCGGCGCGCTGGGCCTGCCACCCCGCCCTCGCTCGCTCTGCAGGGATGGAATTAGTGCCCGGCGCTGTCCACGGCGCCCCAAAGGGTTCACGTGTAAAGCGGGAGGAGCCCAGGCTGGAACCGGGTCATCGAGGTCACCGCCGTGCAGAATGCAGAGCGGCCCGCCTGTGTGCACGCCAGCCCCGAGGGATCCAGCAAACCGACCCACGGCCTTCCACCCAGCGACCCCGCCCCAGGGCAGAGTAGAGCTGCCCCTCGAGACTGGTGGTTGCAGAAGCCCTGGACCACGTCTTTCTCTACCCCTCGGCGTCACCTTCACGCATCCCAGCACTTGTAGGGAAATAAGACCCATGCCTAGCGTTCTGATCCATTGAGACTCAGCCACCCCAGGGGACAGACCTCAGGCTGTATGTAGTCTTCTTACTTTTTAGTTTTTATTATTATTATTATTTATTATTTTTTTTTGGGGGGGGGGCATCACTGCTCTCGGCGGTGGGAGTAGGAGGCCCAGCCCATCTGCTGGAATGGAACCTCCGTCCCAGTGGGCCGCAGTCCCGCGCACAACCACTAGGCCACCGGGGCTCAGCTCTCTTTTATTATTTTTTAACAGTTCTTTGGCACATAATCCACATAGCACTTAATTCAGTAGTTCAGTCGTATCACGAAGAATTGTACGGTCATGACCACCATCAGGTTTAGAATATAGTCTTCTCCCTAGCCCCACAGTTTTATTAGCCCAGAGATCACCTACCCGATAATCCAGTAACTCAGGCACATCCCGAAGGGTTGTACAGTCATCACCACAGTCCATTTGGGGACATGTCTTCTTGTGTGTGCTCATCGTTATTCGCTCCCCATTTCTCCCCAGGCTCCCCCGCCACACCCCCAAAGAGCCATGAATTCAGTTCCTGTCTGGGTAGATTTGCCTATTCTGGGCTTCAGCTACAGGAAGACATTAAATAACAAGCAAAAGCTACCGAGGTGACAAAGCAGATAAAAGCCCTCATTGAAAACAAAGCAGAAGACATTAAAAACCAGAACAAATTTGAATCCTATGAGAGGCCAAATAATAAGCTGCTAAATTTTAATATAATGGCCTCGGCAACAGGGCACTTGCAACGCCTTCTGCGTGATAGGAAGGCTGTTCACGCCCCGGCCCATGGTCAGAGGAGATACACGTCCATGTGTATCTACCTCCCTTCACGTTTCACGCAAGCTGAAACAGCTTTAAAATGGCTCGAAATGGAGATGGAATGATCCTATGTTTCGACCCAGCCTTCTCTGGGTGACTTTACGATGTCCTCCGTCGCGTCACAGGCCTGTTCATATCCATCAGCTGTGTGTACCTTGGCCTGAGACTTAATTCATGTGTGACCCCTGAACCTGGGTTTTGGACCTCCACTGTCATCCAGGGTCTTCTGCAAACCGATGTTGACAATTTAAGTTCCGATACCATTCCCTCCTTTAGATTTGAATTATGTTATTTACAGAGCCTGATGGGCTTTTTCCATGTGGGACCCACTGATGTCTCACAGAAGTGGCCACTCGTTTGAGAACACACCTTTAAAATTCCAGGTGCTGTGCTTTCTGATAGCCAGGCGCCCTCTGATTTCCCCACCACGTCTTCAGGGCTCTCCTCATGACGGTGAGCCTCAAACAGGGCCAGGTCACGAGAACCAACCATGAGCCCAAAGCCCTGTCCTCCCCTGCCGGGTAGCTGAGTTGGCCCCCACTCCAAGGCAGGGAGAGGGGGTGTAGAAGGGACGCGCATGCAGATGCCGTGCAGTCGGCGCCTGGACTGGTGTGTGAGTTGGTGATAAATGCGAGTGGGGTTGGGACCTGAAAAACGGGGCACGGTGGACTGTTGCCGACCGCTCTGGGTCATAAAGGTGGTGTGTTTGTATCTTTCAGGATGTTGGCCACGAGGGTAATTAGCCTAATGGGCAAGCGAGCCCTTTCCACCTCGGCGTGCGTGCGAGCCCACGGTAAGGAGCGTCCACTCCCTCGGACAGACCAGCCAGCTTGCCCGCTGGGGAGATTGTAGCAGGGCCCAGCCGGCTCTGCTTTCAGGAAGTACTCCCTCATGATTTCCCTTTCTCCCTCTTCAGTCCTCCTCTCCTGTTTTCCACGTTAGTTCTCCACCACACCCGACCTGAGTGGCCCCTCACCCCCAAGACTCCCACCCCACCGCTTCAGTGTCGCTTGCTCTGTGGCGGCAATGGCAGCGAGCTGAATCGGACTGGCCTAGCTGACGTGTCAGGTTGTCACCTGCACAACCTGCTTGATTCAGGAAGCCGAGGCGCACAGTCAGCTTCAAATACGTTTGTGGGGAATTTCCGCCACCGTAGAACTCTGTTTGCCCCTGGGCGTTGGGAAGCCCTCTTGCCCGGAGAGAGCTCGGTGCTGGGGATGGCACAGGTTGTCAAGTGCTGTGGCGTCGTTTCCTCGGAGCCTGGCGGAGGGACGCAGTCTTTTCCAGCCCACTTGTTGCAGTCGCGCTGCCCACTGCCTTCTGCTCCCTCTGCCCTCTGCCTTACCAAGCAGGGTGTCCTTCTCCAGGGACCGGTCTCTTCCAACACCAGGTCCGTTGTAAGGTGAGGGATGCCTCACCTCTAAGGACTTCTCGGAGACAGGCTTGCCGGCCCTTTGGGAGTCGGGTACTTCAGTGTTCTTCTCCCGCAGCACACCTCAGGGCCGTCCGGCCGGCCTCCTGCAGGCTCCCTCACTCTGCGTCCAGGTGTCCTGGGCGTGTGAGGAGGCCGAGCCTGCCAGCACCCTGGCTTTTCCATGCTCTTGTGTGGCATGCCCACACAGTGCAGCATGCCTCTTGACCCCCGACTGCTTCCTCCACCTGTCCCTGTCTGCAGGGAGCGTCGTGAAGTCAGAAGACTACGCACTCCCTGTCTACGTGGACCGGCGAGACTACCCGCTGCCCGACGTGGCGCACGTCCGCAGCCTCTCGGCCCAGCAGAAGGCCCTGAAGGAAAAGGAGAAGGCCGCCTGGAACACGCTCTCGGTGGACGAGAAGCTTGAATGTGGGTAACTGAGAGAGCCTCCCCGCCCCAAACAGAAGGTGTGGGTCCCCTGTGCCTTGCAGAGGGGGTGGGGGAGCCGCTGGCAGTCAGAACCCCCAAGGTCTAATTCTAGCTCAGGTGCGCGTGCACATGCACACACACACAGAGATGAGTTGTCAGGGCAAGGGCCCCGCCCCTTATGGCCCTCCCCCGCAGTGTACCGCATGAAGTTCAACGAGAGCTTTGCGGAGATGAACAGAGGCACCAACGAGTGGAAGACGGTGGTGGGTGCGGCCATGTTCTTCATCGGCTTCACCGGCTTCGTCATCATGTGGGAGAAGCGCTACAGTGAGTGGGGCTGGGCCGGGCGAGGGGGGCGCGCCTGGGGTCTCGGCACCGGGAGTGGACGCTCCCCATGACCTGCTGACCAAGCCGCCAACAGTCTGAGCTTCCCTGTGTGGTCCCTGACACCCTTTCCCAGGGATTCTGTCAGACACAGAAGGTGGACTTGACCCTGGGGCTATACGTGACCCTCTGTGTCGGCTGGGGCTGTACTTGCCGCAGAGGTGGCACTCTGGGCCCACTGAACTTTGTGAGCAGAGGGTCAGCCAACCCCGTCTGTCTGCAGCCCACTGTCTGTTGGGGAGGGAGCAAGGGACGGGTGGGTGGCTGACGGCCCGCTCACACCCGCAGTGTACGGCCCCGTCCCACACACCTTTGAGGAGGAGTGGGTGGCCAAGCAGACCAAAAGGATGCTGGACATGAAGGTCAGCCCCATCCAGGGCTTCTCCGCCAAGTGGGACTATGACAAGAACGAGTGGAAGAAGTAGGGGCTCCCCTCGCTCCACCGCCTCCACGCAGCCTGGCGCACTTTCTGGAAACCGCGCCACGTGACGAGACAGTGCTAATAAATGACCCGTGTACATGACTTGCGTGTTGTCTGGCTTGTGCACACCTCGACACTGACACAACGTGGGCTTCAGTTGTTTGGGGGACGTCATGTCCAGAATTGAAAAACAATTCTTGTGGTTAGAGGCTTCAGGTTTCCTGGTGGCCAGATTCCAGCAGCAGCTGGGGAGAGGGTGGGGAGCCCCTGGCTGAGGTCTGGGCTGACCCACGCCCCTGGTCTCAGTTTCTGACCTGCTCAGTGCCACTACCGCCCCTCCCCTGTGTTTCCTTTTAATGCCCTGGCAAACATTGTGGAGAAGGCATCCCCGCTCCCCTCCGCTCCAAGGGGAGCCCTGCTGTTGGCTCCGGCTGGTTTCTGGGAGGTCCGGCTTTGAGGAGCCCAGTGTCCCCTTGAATAACTGCTGTTGGGACAGCAGAGGGATGCAGCTGGGGAGGGCCAGTGGCCCTCGAGGCAGGGGAGGAAACAGCCCTTGGCTTGAGCTGTGGTTTACATTGGGGGAGGCTTGTGCTGTTGCTCAGAGGGCACTCTGCCCCCCCCCCCCCCCCCCCCCCCCCCCCCCCCCAAGGAAGGGATGGCAAGCCACCCAGATGGCTCAGATACACAGCTGCCCTCCCTGGGCAGTGCTGAGGCCAGTTCTTCCTCATGGACACTGCTAGGAGTCTGCAACCAGCCACCCCCACCCCCTTTAGGGCCAGGTGGGAGAGGTCCCCCAGGAACTGTATGCCTGGGGAAGCCCTCACCCCCTGGTCATCTGAGCCAGTCTGGTTTCCATGGGGTGGGCAGCCCTTCTCCACCATGCCCTCCACCTTGCTGTCCAGACGGCAGCAGGAAGAGCCTGCCCTCCCCTGGTGCTGGTCAGTACCGCTCCTTCGCTGTCACTGGGACAGTGTCACACGGACAGGTCGTGACCCATCCCTTGCTCCTGACCAGGCTCACTGCCTGGGCCAAGGTGAGATGGAGCAGCCCAGAGAATGAAGGGGTGGGGTGGGGGCACTGCCATACGGGCCCAGCAGCCTTCCCTGGGGAGGTGGGGTTTACAGGGGACTTCAGCACGGGAAGGGTCTTGGAGGGGCTGGTGTTGGCTGGTGGAGAGGCTGGGGATACGTGGACACCCCTAGGCAGAGGAGCTGCGAGGGGTTGGGGAGTCAGAGGATGGAGTGCCAGCAGCCGCTCTGAGCTCAGGACATGGGAAAGGGCCCCGAGGCAGTTGTGTCCTGCCCCCCAGGTCACTGACTCACGCTGTGCTCAGGTCGGGTTCTCTGGATTCCCCAGCCCGCCGTCCCCACAGGCCCTTGTGACCCAGGAAGCTTTTGGCGCCTGACTCTTGGGAGCTGCCTGGTCCTTGTATTCTCAGGCCCGGGCAGCAGAGGGAGCTCTGAGGCCAGGCACCCGCTCTCTTCAGTGCGCTCAGACACCGAGGGACTGGAGTCCTGCAGGAAGGGGAGCAGCCAGCGATTACCCCTGACTTGTCCTGCAGACCAGAGGGCCAGGAGTGGCAGCACCTTCCTCCTCAGACAGGGTCACCCCGCTGAGATGCCCTTCCCTAGCCCGAGGGACCCCGAGGGACAGTTCTCCCTGCCACCGATCAACAAGCAACAAGCTGCGCTCCAGGCGCCCGTCGCTGGCCACATGCTGCCGCCACACTCGGCCTGCAGGAGGCACCCCAGATGCCCGTGGGTGCTGTGGGTTGGAGAGATGGTGGTGGTCCTCCAGGTGGAGGTGGGCTCAGGTCCCCAGTCAGGAGGCTGGGGCTTGGAGCCCGTCCTTGTGCCAGGGCAGGAAGCCATCTGCCTGCTCAGACGACTTGATGCTGCAGCGTGGTGTTCACTGTGCACCAGCACCTTTAAAAGAAGTTTTATTGGACTTCATTCTAAAACGGGCACGTGTGTAAGACACACATCGACGCTCTGCTTGTCAGTAAAACAGACTCACCGCCATCGTGGCTCTGGACGGCTTCTTCCGTGGGAGCAGACAGCCTCGTCTTTCTCCCGAGGAATGGCTGACGGGTTTGCACCACGGGACTGGCAGCGACTAGCCCCTGCGTCCTTAGAGACTTAATTCTTTAAAGGGCTAGAAAACCACATGTGTATATGTGTCTCCAGTTCCTAGGGTCCGTCCAATTCCCAGGACCCACAGCTGGGACCAGTGACCCAGAAGCACTTCTCCAAGGAGGTCGAGCCCCACCCTTTTGCCTTTGTGATCAAGTTGGTGTCCACGTGCTGCCAGGACTTCATCCCGTGATCACACCCGACGGGCTGAGCCACTGGTATTAAGGATGCAGGATCACTCCCTCCCCAAACCCAGGAGTGAGGCCTCCCAGCCAGAGGGAGGGGGCGTCGGCACGCTGCCGAGACACTGAGCATCACCTGGATGGTCGTCTCCCTACCAAGCCCCCCATGGATAGATGACCTGTGAGCAGGCCTTCAGACTGACTCAGTCTGGGCCACCCCACCCCCACCCCCTCAGGTGTACAAGCTCAGCCTCTACCTGTGACAAGTTCCCCAGGTGAGTCTCATGCACACCCGTGTCCATTGTATGCCTCTGGGATCAGATGACCCTTTCACAGGGGTCACCTGATTCATTACAGTGGCAGAATGACAGTGATGAAGTAGCAATGAGAATAATTTGATGGTTGGGGGGGTCACCACCGCATGAGGAGCTGCATGAAAGGGTCGCTGCCTGAGGAAGGTGGAGAACCCCTGCCTTAGAGGCTGATCCAGCATATCTGGGCTGGAAAGGTAAATTCTCACCAGGGAGTGGGACCAGGTGGACTAGCTCCAAGCCCTGCCTGTGGACCAGAACATGAGCTAACTTAATCCTAGCCACAGGTGACTGGGAGCTCAGTGTAATGCCTCACATGAGCACTGGGTGGTGCTAAGTGCCCACGTTGGCCCTGGAGCACACACCAAGTCACCCCAAACTCTGCCATGGAGTAGATGCCAATCACAGGGACCCTCGGGACCGGCTAGAAGTGCCCCTGTGAGCTTCCAAGACCAGCTCTGTATGGGAGCAGAAAGCCCCATGGTTCTCCCAGGGAGCCCGAGCCAGCACAGTCCACGCTCACTGCCCACTGCAGGACCCGGTGCCCTGCCCCGTGGGTGTCTGAGTGCACAGGCTTTATGGCAGCAGAGTGCCTCCTCTTTCCCCAGAGGTGCGGCCAGTGTCTTCCCGCGGCTGCCCTCGCAGCTCCCCGTCAGCTGGGCTCCTCACACCGGACAGTCTTGAATGCATTTCTTTTAAGAGGTCGATGAGAAGCCCTGATAGGGCGGCGCTTATGAGTTCAGCTGCCATCCACAAGATCAGCTGTTCAAAACCACCAGCCTCTACGCAGGAGAAGAGCAGCCCTCTCTATTCCTTTAAAACTAAGTGACCGTCTCAGAAACACAGGGGACATTTCTACTCGGCCCTAGAGGGTCCGATGGGCCAGCGTATAGCTGGTGCCCACGAGCAGAAGATGTGTTTATAGGGGGTGAAGGTTAGTGGTGAAGCTTGGGGGTCAGCGAGTACCTACTCAGAGACGGACCACAGGGGCCAGGAGGGCGAGCGTGGCCACACGAGGAGGCCTGAGTGCCCTCAATGTCCCTGGACGGCGCCTGTAGAAACCGTCGGATCGACGTGTGCCTTGCTTGTGTATTCTCAGTACCAGCACAAGCCAGAGTTTCATCTTTAAAAAGACAAAAAACCCTGGGAACGGGCATTTTGCTCGGTGATCCTCCTGCATGGGGTTTAAGATGGAAATAACTCTCCCACGGCAGTAGGACGGGCACCCCAGGGAGCCTCAGTTTCTGTGGGCGCAGTGGTCAAGCCCCCAGCCTATTTTCACGCAGAGAGAGGCAGACTCGAGGCTGGCTTCCCCCGCTCCCGCGACGTCCTCATCAGCATGACGTCGGACGACCCTCCTGGGGCATCTGGCCAGAAGCGCCTATGTGGAGTTCCGCTGGGATCCCCCACGTGAGTCCTGACCAGGTGGCCCGGGGCCGGCGGCCGTCCTGTCCAAGGGTGACGGGTACGTCACGGAGCCACTCGAGGGTTGAGCAGTTTCTCTGGCAATGCGGAAACAGAAACTCAAGCTCAGGCTGTGGCAGAGGCAGGTGGCAAGGGCTGGCTGAGAACCCCAGCTGCCAGTGACATGCCCGCCAGCCACTTCCCCTTCCCCGCGGGTCTGTGCACCGGCCTCCCGCTCCTCTCCCCACTCTGAACGGGCCATGCCAGAACCACCTGCTTCGTTCCTGGAGGTCAGCTAGACTTCGAGGGGCAGCGGCGTCCACAGCGACCTGACGAGGGACGACCGGAGGCAGCTCCGCCTAGGCCTGTGGTGGCCTCACCACCATCCTGACGCTTGGACCCGGTGTCCTTTCCCCTTGTCAGGGGTCTTCCCTTCTGTGGCTGACCCTCGACGCATCTCTCCTGACAACATGTCCAGCTAGAACCGAGATAGTCTGGTATCCAGAGGCCAGCAAGTGCCCCCCAGAGCCAGTCACATGTAGCCAGAATGTGTGGCCATGGGGCAGCATGTGGCTTCTTGTGGGCTGACCTGAGCTGGTCAGGGGCTGCCCCTTGGCCCAGAGCCTACTGGGAGCAAGGGAAGCGTGTCTTTACCTGGGGTCACCTGCTGGTGTCACAGGCGGCTGAGAGGACTTCCCCACAGCCTCCAAGCCCAGTTTCCTCAAACGTCTCATGGCCTCTTGGGAAAACACCAGTCCTGGGCTGCCCAGGGAAGGCCCAGGGACCCATCTCTGTGTGCAGTGGATGCCCTGTCTGCTCAGATGGAGGCCCAGGCCTGGCAACCACCTCCAGTCCCCACGGGGAATAAGCAGCAGGGTGCGCTCTGAGGTCTGGAATAGGATCAGGGTGTCGCCAGGGCCCGCGCCCTGTGGAGGCTCCTGGGAGGAAGGAAGCTTCTCAGTCCCCTCCTGGCCTCGGTGCCTCACTCCTGCTCATGGTTCCCAAGAGCCGGCACACTGAGACCAGCCCCAGCAGGTGGCTGGAGCTGCAGGTAGGGAGGAGGGGGACCCAGGGGAATCACTGCTGGAGAGGGGCCCCCTGGAGCCAGGCCCTGCGACTGCAGGACAGAGGAAGTTGGTGTGTGTGCGTGTGTGTGCCTGTGCTTGTGCACGTGGCCTGCCTGAAGTTGGGTGGGAGGGGGCCGAGGCAGGAAAATGACCAGGTTTTAAGCGGGACACCATTGACCGGAGAGCGGGAGGACTCTTGATTAAAAATTTGGTCTATTTGGAGCAACAAAAATGTTCACAGAACACAAACATACTACTGTAATATAATTATTTAATTTTAAAATGCCGCGGGATGCAAGACCAATTGTTAAAAAGCAGGACGTCTGGTCACTTTAAGGGCTCCGCTTCCCTGCTGCCAGTGGAGCAAATGCAGAGGCAGGTGACATACGGTGGCCCAGGGCAGTAGCGAGTAGATGTTGGCGTCTCTGCCGGACAAGGTGTCCCCCTTGAAACCATCAGGATCAGAGAGAAAGGACGGAGCCCTGCCTTCCCACCTCACACACCGGTTGCTCTGGCTCTAGGCTTCTAGAGATCTCCAGAAGTTTCCAAGGAGATCAAAGCCATAAAGACAAACACACACACACACACACACACACACACACACACACACACACCCGAGCCAGAGAAGAAACACACAGTGCCCACACAACAGATGCATGTGCACACATGAATGCATAATGTATAGAAGGCCCACACAACACACATGTGTCACATACATGCTCACCTGAACACCTACATCCACGCACGGTACTGACACCCACGCCCATGCCCACACCGTCAGCACACTGACAGCTTTGTACACGTCCCTAGGGTCTGTCACGTGAGCTTTGTCCCAGGCCCCCTTGGCTTCGAGTGGCTGCTCGGGGTCTCCTTGCTGAAGTCACAGGGTTGCTGAGGGCAGCCTGGGGCTCTGAAGACCTTCACGCATGCCCCCCCCGCCTCCCCTCCCCCCGGTTCTGTATGGAGCCCCGGGCTCAGGGAGGGGAGAGGTCCCTCCATTGCATGATTCCCAGCCCCCGCCCCACTGCCCTGTGCACCAAGGGGGCCCAGAGAGAGGCAGCCAGAGAGACAGAGACAGAGAGAGACCTAAGCCTCTCCACACCCTGCATTGGGACTCCTGTCCCCAAACTGACAAGACAAGGAGCTTCTGCCTGGAAAGCTGCCCCTGGGGGCAGCGTCCCCGACTGCCCTGGCCAGTCTGCATTGCGTCCAGGGGCCGTGGCCCTCCAGACACCTGCTGTCCCAGCCAACAGACAGGCTGGGCTCGTTGCCCAAAATAAAAGCAACAGACCGAAAGGCAGGGTTTTCTTCACCGGCTATGTAGCAACCC